>JARVGP010000373.1:0-48695 GCA_029876185.1 Mansonella ozzardi | reverse complement strand
GTGAAAAAAGGATAAATTTGCTGGAATGTTGAAGATCTAAAAAATGTTTATGAAGCTGGGATAATAAAGCAGAAAGGACATATACAAAACAGGCATCATCAAATCGAAAATGAAATTATAAATTAGCATCGTTGGTCCTTGACAAATAAAATACGTGAATTTCACGGACAAATACCGAGTAACATTGCGCACGAATATATAATGATATTAGTGATTGTTATTGTTCGTAACCTCTTCACGCACTCAAATGCGATCATTGACTTCCTTATGAATTTTAATTAGGAGAAAATGCTTCTTTATTGTCCACAATTGATCTTGATTTCTTAATTTTATTATTTTATTGTAACAATATGAAATTGGAAAAAGCTCTAAATAATAAAAAATATGAGTAATTTGTGGAGAAATAAGAATGATAATAGAAGCTTGAATGAAAGGTAAAACGAAGAGAATCTAATAACAACAAGCAAGAATCATGGAAAATCAATTTCTTCTATATCAAACTGGTTTTCTTCATCATTTGTTACAATTCTCCAATTTGATTTTTTGTTTTTCGGAAACTGATTTACAGCAAAGCTGGCACATAGTGCAGAATTCATTGACACAAGCACTTGATACTGGTAATTATTCAGCGTTGATGGTTGTATAAGTCTTATTAATGGGAGTGTCCTGCAATCCTAGCAATAATTTTGATTTTCTCTTTCCTTTGCATTCAAAATTTATTCCTCTATCGCATTAAAATAGGGATTTATTTTCACTGAAAATGATCATGCCAAATTATTTAGTTGGCCAAATTTTCGAATAAAATTGTGCGACGAAAATGCATGAAATAGTTTTAAAAATAACTTCCGATAGAGTTAAAATATTTGAAGTGAATCTGTCTTGTATAAATAAGAGCGCTTTTAAGAATATGAAAAAGATTTCCTACAGAGTTAAAGCCTCTCCATAAATATGTGAAGGAAAAGCAGCATGAATTTCTTTCTTTTTATTGACTGCTTGGAAAATTTGTTCAGAGTAACGGGATTTGTAGAAGCGATACAATCCTCTATCTGAAATTGTGGCAACAGAACCATTTATTTTAGTTTCCTGAAAATTTCGACGCCGAAAAGTGATTCGATAAAATATAATCGAAGTCTAATTGGCAATAGTGACAGTTTGCATTTTTTTCAGCAACTTGTAAGTGGAACAAGATTAAATTAAAAGAATAAGCTCTAAGTCGCGATTAATTTCGAACCTCACCTTGTTTGATCCTGCATCCGAAATTATAAAAAACAGTAGATCGAGCTGCCACCTGAAGTAGAACTGCTCATCTTTTTAACAGTGAAGTTAGCATATTTTCCCATTTTCTCATTCTTACTTTATTTTAGTTTCATTAGCAGTATTCCTAGCAGTAATTAATTGTAAATTGAAACTTTCTGATCAAAAAGCTTGCTTTACATATTTCTGCAATCTCTGTTTGAATTCGAAACTAATTCATTTGGTTTAAATTTCATTTAAAATGAGGAACCCCCAAAACTAAAAGCTAGAAAATGAAATATACTTACTTCACTCATATACAAATTGAGAATAGAATCCATTTGAACATCCCAACGGCTAAGAGCTGAATCGAAAAGGCTTATATTATTGAGAACACTCAAACACGATGACAAAGATGGAGCGAAATTCGGCTCATGTTCATGCAGAAACATTACTAGCTATAAAATACTTAGAAATTGAAATTTATTAAAATCAACCGATTTATCAAATTTTTATTAGAATTCGTTAAAATCAAATTTATTAAAATCTTGACGCTTCAAAATGCAATGTCTCTAAAATATTCAGAAAATTTTATTAGTATACGTTAAAAATACAATTCAAAATGAAAATCTATAAATTAATAACCTTGTCCGCGTTCATACCACTTTTGTCAAGCACCTCGTGGATATCATCCTTGGGAGGATAATCTCTTGAATAAACTTTTCTTAACTCAGTTGCCAACTTTTCTTCAGCTTTCTTCCAAACGATGTCAGCTTTGTCGCTCCTTCATGGTTGAATTTGAACAATTTTTTACAACTAATTAAATAAAGAAAAGATGAGAGAAAAATGCGATCACACTAGTTCACAATGCGATTGCACTAGTTTACTTGTGTGATGTGCAATCTCACAAGATTAGAGTCCATAGGGAATGAAATTTTGATATTTTTAACAAGACTTACTGAGCTTCCTAGCCATGGTATTTCTTAGGAAAATTGCAAATACCAAATATTATGTGAAAGAAATTTGATACACATACCTTTTCGCATAAAGAAGTTTTCCCAAGCTATGATACGGATCAACCAATTTAGAGGAATGAAGAGAACAAATTTCATTCAATTCCCCGCAGTCATCGAAACATAACTGCAGATTGTGAATAGCTGTTCTTATATCACCTACAATAAAACACCAAGAAGTATAAAATATTAATTTGCAGCCATATTTGTGACTTAAAAAAAAAAGAAGGAAATTAAACACGAGAAGGTGCAGAATCTGGAAATAATTACTGAAATAATACCGAAACATAAAGTAATGAAAAAGTGAAATACTTTATATCTCAAATATCCTCCAACAAAAGACTTTAGATTTATAAATGGATGTACGGAGAAAAAAATCGAACGGGAAAAATTTTGCACAAGAAATGCAATATATTCCCAAACTTGTAGCACAGTAATAATGATTTAACTAAATTCAAATCTCAAATTTGGACACAGTTAAAACAATTAATAAATGTTATTAATCAAGATAAGTAAAATGAACCAATTTAATACCAACCATTGGAATTCTCGGCTATTCTTTTAATTTGTGACGGTAATGCGTTAATTTTCAGCAGCGAAGCAATTCTTCGTAGTGCTTTGGATAAGAAAATGGTTGCAGAAGCATTAAAGGCCAATTCCTCAAAACCTAGCTGATACCGAATGTTTGCAGGTAAAATACGTTTTGGACTCAGATACCAACAGGAATCAACATCACTCATAATAAATATATACATACAAGCCGTATTCCTTATGGCACACTTTAGTGTTGCATGCAGTATTGAAGGTTCTCTGCAATTCTAAGTAAAAAAGAACATGAAGTACAACTATTCATATTACTACAACTAAAAAACAACGATGTTTCAACATTTTTTTCGGTGAGAAAAAAATCTGCATTTGAACTCACATTTCTCTTTAATTGAATTAAATTTAATTTTGGAGTTTAAGTAAAAGCAACTATAACAACTTCGGCTGTAAAATGACTAGAAAGCTCTCTAACAGAAAAAATAAAATCTATCTTTTTAACAAAAGTATTACTGATAAAAAACATTTGGAAGTTGTTCGACAAGTATAACTTTCTGTGAAATTGATCTTTCAACAGAGCCACGATCCGATGACTTCAGAAACTCAGCAAATTTCTTGACCTAAAGAAGTACCATGACAGGACTGATGAAATTTGGAAACTGCTCAGTTTCTAAATCGTTCGGATTTTGGAGTAATAAAGATAAGTTCTTATTTTTCTTCAAATTCGTCAAACATTACATTTCAAGCAACTGGATCATTCAGAGCAAAACAAAACGCTAAAATTACAATGCATTGCGATAAACTGCAGCGATTAATTAATAGTATGAAATATCGGATTAATATTTCTTCATTTTTTACACATGCATTACCAATACTTTTCAAAGAAACTATTAAAAGAAACGGTAAAGCTATTAATAGAAAGTTCGACAATTTAAAAAAAATATGACTTGCTTGATTTTCCTCATAAACAATTTCCTCTCCTTTCAAATCATAAAAAATATCGTAGGATTCAGAACAGTTCCACTCGATTAATTCAAATTTCAGCTCACGACACAACATTTTGACAGCTGTTGTCTTACCACTACCGGTAGGTCCAGTGAGCAGAAGTAACTTACATCCGCGACATCGTCCTTCCTTATTCCGCATCCATCGTCTCAGCTGTAAAGAAGCTAGAGATAGACATATTCATCAAAGAAGAAAATATTATGAACCTACAAAACATTGACATGATCATGTGTGTAATTCTAGTCACATTGCAAAATCCTTACCTTCAACATTATTTAGGAAAAGCAAAATCGATCGCTAAAATTCTCTTTTATAACGCACCTCATCAACCTTTTTCGGATTTATAGCTAGTTGTTGAACATTTTGAAGAGGAAACCGATCGATCAACGAATGACTGCATTCGTTTTCGCTCGAACAACAAAATGCCACTTCCGCAAGTGGTTCAGTTTCTTCGTAGTTCATAGCTATGTTATCAGTAGCACGTAAAGCATACCTCTTTTCGTGGAGCTGAAATAACATATGCTTCCAATGTTATATATGTAGACTTGTTTTGTCATCTCCAGCAGATATATTGCATATTAGACAATCGTATTTTTCCCAACAGTAATTAATATGTTCATTAAGCGACAATGTTTGATTACCCTGTGATTTGCTATTGCTTGACCTGAGTTGCTCGACGATTCAAACGATGAACAGAACCACATGACCGATGACATCTATCTCTCTTCAAAATCTGCAATAAGCATTTTCCTCCTTGAAAAACCTGAATAAATTTTTTAAACTAAGGTACCAGGACTTCCTCCCTTCCATTTCAGATTTTCCAATTTCCCATACAGATACAAATAAAAATTATAGTTGAATTAGACTTTAAAATCCGAATTTCCCTGCCCAACGATGCACAAAGCGCGATATGGAATACGAGATGAAGGCAAGAGCCAAATCCTAATTAAAGCTGCATTTTACAACATCAGCACTTCTTCAGAAGTGTGACGTCGCTAGATAACAGTAGATCAAAACAATCACATCGATTACGAAATATTTATAAAGTTTGAAACATTTTAAATCGTTTTACAACTACAGTGTACTTCCTGAGGTTGTTATCAGCCAACATATTTGAAACATTGCAACAAGGAACAACGAATCTCATATTTTTACTCATGTCTATTGATCCCGTCTGTTAAAATTAAAAGAAACAGAGTAGAGGATTAAGAGGTAAAAATTTCAGAACAAAATTTGTGAGTCCTAAAAAGATAATTGTTACGGAATTTCATGCTGCCATTAGCAAAGAAACAAATCAACTAAGTAAATGATGTACAGCTCAATTGATTACGCCGTAATCTGAGTGTATCACATGCAAACTACGGTTAATGTGGAAAAAGAAACTGTGCATAGTACGAGTTCATATATTTAGTAATTTAAACATGTGGAATCAGACAGGATTTTGGAATGACGTATGCCTACCATATGCGATTGAAGTAGCAAAACAATAAATATAAGCTTCTGCAAAGATAACAAAATGTAACAACATACAAAATCATTGAGAAAATTTGAAAATACAATAATTGCTAGAGCTAAATATCCTGGAATATGTATGTGTTTGATTCTTCCTTATTCTTTTAATATCAGTACCAGTGTATTTGCAATGAGAAAAGATAATTAAAAGATCAGTACAGAAATAAATCACAGCATGAATGTAGCAAATTCTTGAATCCTATTACAAGTGATTCCGATATCGTCACTCTAAGTCATGATGATGGAATTTTAAAGTTTCAATCGTAAAAATTATGAAAAAGCACGCATTCCTTGAATTAGAACTTGGAGAATACTCGCGGTATATATATGTATACACTGGAAGAGTTTAGTACATTCAGAAATTGCTGAATCAACAAACAAAATATCCTAATGAATTATATTACTATGCTCTAAATATCATCATAACACTAAAGAAACAATTTGACAGATTTTATAAAAAGAAAGGTGCCAAACTGAGCACTATCACAATTCCATAATAAAATAATGGACGGTTCATGTTCGGCACAATTCAATGCCATAATTGAAATATTTTTCATAATTAAGCAAAACCATAAAATATTATCGTCACCATATATACAAAAAATACCAGCCAACTGAAAACGTAATATCATTACAAAAATTCTAATAAGCAGGACATTTTTATCGAATCATTCAATATAACAACCTGATTGGTTTTCTTTTTTACGTATCACTCGCCAAATCCAGCGTTATGTCTTGCGCGCTTATTGATTTGTTCTAATCTCGAAAGTTTTGCGAATTTGTGGGAAACGAGAGAGAGAGAGATAGAGCAATCCCACAAGCCTAAATTTAGAAGATGGAAAGGACCGAAAGATTAACCTATATTTCTTTCATTTCATAAGTTTTCATGACTTTCCACTGTTTTGCAGAATTTAATTTGTACTGGTAAAAAAATAATATGATTCCAAATCTGTAATCCAGCAAACGCCATATACGTATGCGGGATGAATAAATAACAAACAAAAACACTACAATAATAAATAAAATAAAGGAGACCTAAGCAAAATTTGATGCCATTATTAAATAACCCTTTCCAAACACTATTGGAAATGCAAAAAAAAAAAACGTCAAAAATTATTGCATGTAACGAACCAAGTAAAAAAACCATTGAACATTCTCAGCTTGTTTTGTTTGATTCCCTACAACCACAGCTGAAATCATCAGAATTACCGACTGCTACACCATGATCTGTTACACATTCCATATGGTACCACCGGCAGCAGTAATCACATTGTACCTATAAAATTACATATTAAAATTATACTGTTATAACACAACTGAATCTTGCTAATGACAAAATTTTTAAACCAATTTTTCGAAATTGATAAAAACCACTAATTTCCTTTAATTATAGCTGCAATATATAAATGAAGCTATTTATGCTAAAAAAGTAGACAAGAAATGGTATCTTGGTAGTACTTTTTTTTTAAATATTTTTTTTTTTTGACATATTGCTTCTTCCAACGAAACCCAAATTATCCTCAGCCTCAGAAATTTCAATTTTTCATTGGACATCTGCTGATTCTAAGATTTCAAAATCTGGTGCCAAGCAATTTAGGACAAAGTCCGATAAGTACAATTTTAAACAAGCTTCTAGCGAATTAACGATTAGATTAACGGTCGAAAATAATCCGATCAACCTAATCAACACATACCCAAACAACACTTTCACTTTGTGGTTTTTTGCAACCTGTCCTGGCGTCACATTGCTTTTCAGGATCGTGGTATGTCCATTCATCGAATACCATTTGTGCATGTGCCGCCGGTAGCGGCGTAATTACTGGTTTTATTTTTTCCCATTCAACACTGCTCGTTTCCAACGATAATTCTGCAACAAGAGAACATTCCCTATGAATATGAATTGCTAGAAATTTGAAATAACAAATTCAATCTGCTTGCCGAAAAGTTTTTGCCCTCATGCCACAATATCCCAAATTTTGCAACACAGAAAATAAATCCTTGAAAGATTTTCCGAACAATGAAAGCTAATAATGACTTCAATTCCATATTGAATGTTTTCATCAAAACAAAAGTGCTTTGAAACAAAAACTTTTAATTTATGGGACTTCTTAATCATAAACATCCAACAACTCAAATTTCAAAAACAAAAATAGTGAATATGGAAAAAACAAAATGATGAGATTTGAAAAAAAGTGATTTAATTGAAAGCAATCACTTTGGTGCCTTGACCTGGTTCACAGCATCGAACAAGTAAGGAAAATTCAAAGACAAAGTGTTTTATTTGGATCTTTATATGTGCAGAAAAAAAAAACAAAACACAAAAACTGACGACACGTACACCAGTGGCGTACCACCATCCTATCGTAAATGGCTGTTTGATAGGTTTATTTATTTCCCATGAGAACTGCCTAAACTTTTAAGTTTTTGGGATTTTGATGATCAGATTTATGTTGCAAATTAATTCCACTGTATTCTCATTTCCAGTTTTATAGAAACCATTATTTGTAAGAGAATGATCTAAACTTTTCGAATTATTAGAAAATGTTGAATCGATATAGCCAGAAGAGAAGGATATTGGATACGCCGCTGAAACACACCAATCATTCACACATATAACCAAAAAATCTATCTGCTCTGTGACTTACCACTTTCGCTAGACGATGACCGCTTTTTCTTTTTACGTCCTTTCTTTCGGGTACTTGCAGAAGAAGTGGCGATTCCCTTATGTGGTTGTTTCCGTGGTACTTTACTCATAGAACGTGACTGACGGCCTGTTTTACTCATTTTTTTCTTGCTTACATTACTGCTACCAGCAGTGTGACTAGTTTTACGTTGCGAAGTTGCACCCCATGTTCGTCGGATTGGAGAAGGTGACGAAGAACTTACAAATGACAAACTACTGCTTTCATTATCAGAATCTGGTAATGTCTGTTTCTTTCTCATCATAGCAAAAGCTCTTTCAATCTTTTCAGCTGCTGATGTCCCTGGCTGACCTTTTGGTAAAATTTGAGGTTTCTTCAGATCTTCCCTCCTCTCTTCCTTATCATCTTCAGAATCTGAACTAACGTTATCGCTACTAGAAGATCTCTTCTTTCTCTTCTTTTTCACTGCGACCTTCTTCTTAGTCATATTTGTAGTGATTACATTTTCAGAAGTGAAGCAACCTTTCTTTGGGCGACCACGTTTTCGTACAGTGCCTCTATCAGAATCCTTAGCTTTGGTAGAAGTTATTCTCTTTGCTTTCATTACATTCTTTTGTTGCTGCTTCTTTTTTTCTGGCTTTTCTGAGTCACTTGAATCACTTTTACAGCTTCTGTTGTCAGCATCATTATCGTCTTCATGTGTGTACACCTTTCTGAAAGTGATACTTATATCTTGCAATATTTCTAATTCGAAGTGTTAAGTTTTATTTCGACCCTCTTATAATCAATACAGTTGTGAATAAAGTGGATTCATTTAAGTCAGATAGCACCGATTTTAATAATGTAATATCAGCACAGTATGTTTACCTTAGATTTCAAAATCTTTTCCTTTACATTCCAATATTAAGAATCTTGAATGGATTTTTGGCATAACATCTATGATGTCCATTACACGAAGCCGTGGGAAAAGCAAAGTGTTATAGATTTTTATATTCAAGTATACAAATCATAGAACTTGGCAGATTAGCAGAATCAGTAAGTAAAATCAAGAAGGGAAATGCGCAGAGAAAATAAGAAGGCAAGAGCTATTGCAACAAACTGGATAAAGCTACCTTTTTACTACTGACTGCTAAAACTAACCTCGTTTGTGTTGGCGCTGTGATCTTGTTAGAACTTTTTCTTGCGAGATGATGCCATGCCACTTCAGTTAAATCATTCAGCAACATGGCCACCTGAATAAAAAAAAAATGACTACACATATGAGCAAGAATTCTCATTTGAAAATGCAAAGCTGTAATAATTCTATCATACATTTTTCAACTTCAGTATAAATCATTATTTCGACACTAATTACAGTTCATAATTATATCATTTCATTTGATATGTCAAATGCCAAAATCTTTTATGCCAAAATCCAAGATAATTCCAATGACACAATAAAAAAGTTATCGAGTGCATCTAAAAATTGCTTAAAATATGATAAATTCTGTCACATTAACAGTAACATCAAAGTGGAATAGATACCTCATTATTTTTGCGTCGTCTCTTTGGCTCAACTTTTTGTTCCACTACCATAGGTGTTTGAGTGGGTGAACAAGACGAATCCGAATGACCATGCCCGCGTCCTACAAAAATAATATTCTGAGTACATACATATTAATATTGATTGAAAAGAAATTACGAGAATCAAACACAATTTTGGGTTTTTCTGTATGTTTGAGATTAAATTATGCAAAAACCACAACAAAAAAGATCGGACTTTCTCTATGATATGATACTTAATTAGACAAGAATATTTCATCCCAAGAAAATATAAACTCATAAATTTCCGTAAAAAAATCGGAGAAAAAAATATCAGGCGTTGATTTCAAGGAAAAACAAATGAATGTGAATTGAACTTTTTGGTGATTGATGAAGGGGTGAACGTAATAATTCAGATGGTTTCGGTTCCTCTATGATAAGCGAGTCTTGCTTGACCGTTGATGCAGTGGGTAATTCAGAGGAACTAGATGCCGGTGTAGGTGCGCGCCTTGGTGGGCCACAGTCTTCTAACAAATCTTCCGTTAACTCTTCCAAACCAGACAGTCGACTATTTCGTTCGGCATTTTCTAGAAATGAGTTCAGTCATTGAAATGAGAAAGCTATATACATCTGAAAAAAGAAATTTTTCCGTGTCCATAATACTTCTTGTGGACAACAAGATAGATCAATTCTGAATTATATCAAATCAAAAAAATTACTAAAATCACAATTACATTTTTCTTTTTTTTTTTTATGATTTTTATAAAAACATAAAAATTACAAATTTTTTCTATTGTAGCTACTACCAATGGAGATAGTCGAACTTACATATCCAGCAACCAGACCTATAATTTCTAGAAAGCAAATTACTAGCGCTAATCAGAAAAACTGATCACTATATACCTCTCTGCAAGTCCTCCATGAATCTTTCTTGTGTTGTAATTGATATTTTTGTTGGTGACATTGGCACTTGGGGAGGCGCAGGAGAGGCTACTGAGCCAGATGGTGCCAATGAGTTCATGCTCATTCCGGTCATAGGAGCTGGTACAGCACTTGAAATTGTGGAAGTACTGCAGGTGCTTACTGCTGTTGAAATTCCATGACTGAACCTTCGTTCACCGCCTGATACCGCTGCTGCTGCTGCTGCTGATGGTAATGAAGCTGGAACCTGAGCCCGAGTCTGAGCTGCAGCATGAATAGCTGTTACTGGTGATAGTGCTGACTGGGATGCCACCGCTGTTGTCATTGTTCGATGAATACCACCGACACCGGTCGGCACAACGCCCAAAACAGCTACTGCCGTTTGTTGTTGCTGTTGGCTTTTGGGTGGACTTGGTACCGAACTGTCGCATTCCATGCGTTTTACACTATCAATAGCTGATGGCGTAGCAATTACCTGGGTGGGAGAGCAATCTATTAATCTTGAAACCCTCTGAATATCAATTACTCGAGAATTCGCTGAATAATGGTGTTGATGCGTAGCTGCTGTTCCGCTGCTTCGAGTAGGCGGAACATTTTCTAACACTGTAGCAGAGGCTAGAGCTCTAGCTGAACGTGAAATTGGTGTGTGCTGCGTTAAAGACTGTAATAACTGATTGCTTTGCGTACTGATGTTTTGGCCAATAACTCCTGATGGTTGGTCGGTAATTGCTGCAGTAGTGGTAGTAGATCGATGAGAACTCGTTCCTGCGACAGCAGTAGCTGCCATTTGAAATGTGATATTTGAAGTAACGTTTGGGGATGAAACTTGATCAGATACAACCGTACGCAACCGAGTATCACCAGTCGTTCCCATAAAAGATGAAGTATCAGCAGCAATCTGAGCATTTGCACCCATCCACGCTGAATTAGTTAACTGACCATACTGCTGGAAAATCATCTAAATGTTGAAATAAGAAAATATTTAAGCTATTACAAAAATATTTCCTTTACTATAAAAATATCTGTCATTTAAATCGTTTCAAAGTTTCGATTCTTTGATGAACTTTAAAAAACGATAAATTTACCGCAGCAGTTGCCGCAACGGCTTCTGCTTGTTTTTGTTGATGCTGCTGAAACTGCTGCGCAGCTGTAGGTGGTTGCGATGGCCAAGGATTTTGAGGCCAGAATGAATGCAGATATGCAGAACTGAGCTGAGGAAAGGCAGCTTGATAATAACCAGGAAACCTCTGTAAATTGTAGAACGGGGCTGCTGCGGCACCAGCAGCAGCCGGATTTTGCCACGCAGCGGCAAGTTCCACTGAAGAGTTAGCCAAAGGTAATCGAGATGTTGCATGCAAATTCTTCCCATCACCGGCAAATATCTGTGATGAAATAGAAGATATAATCGCTATCAAAAATGGTAGGCATAGAAAATTTGTATATGAAATATTATTCACAAAAAATTTCACACAGTACAATTCCAGTGAATGCATTTATTCATGCATTTACCAGGACATGATCTTCCACAAGGAATAGACAGTGCCATTCATTTACATCTATTTAAGCCAATTTTTACTTGTGCAGGCTTTCAGTAATTTGCTCTACCTTGTTATGATGTCATCATGAAGTATTTTCAGATGGATCTTGTGAAAAAGAGAAATCACAAATCCAAAAGATATAACTAAACGGTAAAGCTTGAAACCAATTTGCAATTAATTTTCTAGGGAAATTCGGTTCTATAGAATACTCTAGCAAAATCTGCAGTAGTATGGAAAAATATGATGAAACCTTTTTTTCTCCTTTCTGCTCTTTCGCCAGATAAAAAGATGAAGTAAATGGCAATTTTTACCTGGGAAAAATCTTGTCGTGTATTACCCACATTACCCATAATTGTTACAGGACGTCTGCGATCATTCGTCCGATGATTTGTTGCTTGCTCAAACTGAAATTAGAAAAAAGCTTTCAAACTCTGAGCATGATATTATTTCTATATTTCCTTTACAATTCTGATAAATTCTTCCTTCTATCTACAAGAAATTTTTGAGAGAAGATCACTAAAAGAAATTGTAACTAATTATTTCCCTTCTATTATAATATTTCTCTTTAAGCTAATATTTAGTAGCCTCATCTGATTTTCAAGTCATTAACTTTTCAAGAGGGAATAAAGTAATCATCTCCTATTCTTTGAAATTAAAAAAGAATATACAACGAATGTAAATTCGGCAGAGGTTTGCGGTCCATAACAACCGGGTTTAATAGCTGCACCATTTACATGCCCAAATTTGATTACATCACCCTGCTGCAACTCAACTTCACCTGATACCTGGAATTCTTAAAATGAACAAACGAAGTGACAAGAACTGATCAGAATTATAAAGGAAATATTACCAAAAAAACGTTATAGCTATAAAAATTGCTAACCCTAAAGTCGTTAACGTAAGTGCCATTGAGGGAATGATCTTTTATGAAACATGCAAATCGATCACGCCTTGCTTTTACAAATATTGTTGTATGTTCTCTTGAGATCATATTGCTGAAAACATCAGTGCATCAAATATACTTGAAGCAAATGTGCTCTATTCCACTACATAAAATCTATCGTAAATATCAGTAACAATGCACTCTTGTTAATAATCCAGCAATAAAAAGCAACACTGGTCAGTCTTCCAGGCTTTAAAGAAAAAATCTCTCAACTGTGTAAGTTAAGCTCAATAATTTTTTTCCAAGTTTAAAAAAAAACTTTTAAGAAAAATCCGAACATTTGAATACCTGTGCACTTGTGAAATTAGGACAACGTCGACCAAATCAGGATTTCTCCCAATTTTCGTCGTTTGGTACCTAAAAAGTTTGATATGAGCAGTTGACAAACAAAAAAATGGAAGTAAAGCTGTGAAAAACGGATCAATATGAATTTTTTGAACAAATAACAACACTGCGTCAAAATCTCCAATTAAATAAGACATATGTATCGGAACGAATAAGCATTATTAATAATAACTTGAAGTAATTTAATGTCACATTTCTTTTTATGCTCAATATCATCAATAGAATGGAAAAAAGTGAAATCTCTCATGCTTACACCTAATTTTCAATTTCACTATCGGAGATATCGGCTAATGTTAAAGTCATGTCATCATACTTGCAAACATAGATTTTATTTGGGTAACTGAGAGTTTTCTTATTTCTTCAAAAGAAAATGAAGAAATATGAAACGTTATAGGTTCGGAATCAGAACTACTAACGGCTTAAAATACAAATGTAATAAAATCAAAACTTACAGAAGAACTATATCATCTGGTGATGCTGACTGCGGACTTCGACCGATATGTAAACGACGCAACTGATACATCATCATCTTTGTATAATTTTTTGATAATATCTGTAAACAGAAATTATTCTGCTATAAATAAAAAAAGTGCTATAAATCCCTTTTCGATAAAAAAAGATCTCAATTTTCGGAATTTTTTTTCAATTTTACATTCTTTCTTCAATACAAACTTTTTTGTGGATCAAGTTCTTTACACGTTATAGTTATCGGTGATGTAAGGTTCAACAAAAATAATTGAACTTTCTAGTAAAAATAAACAAACAATCCTATATTACAACCTCAACAAGCTAAGCATTCTATCATTCTATCCTGCACTTTAGTTGTGTGATTTTGTCTCAAAAAAATTGCATTAAAAGCTTTAACTTTGTGGATAATACGAGATAATTCGTAGGAACGTTATGTGATATTACGTAATAATTCGAAGAAAAAACGATAAAAAGACAAAACAATAAATGACTTACTGACAAAAATGATGAGCTATTATTCGTAACTATTGAATGGATTGACACAAAATAGGAATGAAAATACGCAAAATTACGTCAGTAAAGGAAACGCCAGGATGGCGACGGCGCATCACCAATACAAGCGCCACGTTATTGTACTCGTTTTTTCCTTCTTTCCATTAGATCCATTCACAATAAATAAAGTATTGTTAGTCTGCAATGAATTTTTTAAAACAGTGCATTTCTATAAAAATGAAAAAAAAAAACGAAAGACGCACCAATTTAGAAAACACAATCCGTCTGATGTTTCTTTGCTTTCAAAATTAATCAACTTTTTTTGACTGATCCTAATTGTTATTGAAAATTTTTCGTCTCATCATCTCTAAGTTAAGAGAGAAGAAAGTTCGAACTCACTTCAAATCAAAACATCACTATGTCAACTTTCATCTATTCTAATTTTTTCAATATCTATCAAGATAAATTCAACAAATGAAAAAGTGAAATGCGCTAATTACAGCAACAATTAATCCCATTGTTAAGTAGCCAATAGCGATATTTATCAAAATGTGAATCGTTCCAAATTGTACAAATGTAGATATAAATGATATCTACCTTCATCATCCAAGAAGTCTAAGTTAGCAGTATCTTTCTGTTTAATTTTAAATCAATTGTCAAATTCTAGCAGCTTTATTTCTTATATTTGCAAGAGTTAGCAAAGTGAAAATTAGCTAATCAAAAAAACTGTATCGCAAAGTAAATTTGAAAGTAAAAGAAAGAAACGTTAAAGGAAATGAAAATGCTTTAATTAAGAATGTTGCAGAATCGATTTAATTAATACTATTTAGTTAATTAATTAGCTAAAAATAATAAATTTATGGTAGAAATTTTTAAATTTTGTAAAGCTATAAGTCTTATCGAAGTAGAAGTAAAGGAAAAAAACAAACTAACATATTGAAAATTTAATAATTATTAGCATTTCCCTATTTGCATGCTTGTTGAATTTATCATCCATCCATGCTTGTCTCTTTTTTCTAACAAATTGAAATTGAATTTTCATTTAATTTCATCTATCACGCATATCTCACGTACCATATTGTCATTATTCCCAAAATGTCAAATAACTTATTGGAAAAGTAAGGTAATGCATAGCTATTGAAAAATAAGCATTAAATTAGTAGGAAAGAAAAAAAAAAACAACAACAACAACAAAAGAGTTATGTACGCATTAAAAAAAGCACAGATATTATCAACTGTAAAACAACTGTCCCTTATTTTAGTGGTTGTAAATAAAATAAACAATTGTTCTTTTTTTTTTTTTTTTTTTTGAAATTGTTAGTATATTATTCAATGAATAAAAATATAATAAAACTTAATGAATAAATAAAAAGTGCAAAAGTTAATAATTTAAGTAAGAGTAAAATCATTCTGATTAGCCAACAATGATACTTGATTGTTAGTAGTAGAAGGAGGAAAAGATTTGAAATGGAAAAAGAAAATGGATAAAATCTCACAAGTAGCATTCATTACTTGTTAGTAAACAAAGCATATTGTTGGTCAAAGTTCAGCTAATTGAAATAGTAGCACTTAATGATCAAAGATTGCATCAAGTTTTGATCGATAAGAGCCTAGGAAAATAGCATTGGCTATTTGATGGTGAAAATGTGTTCCAAATTATGGACCGAGATTTACCAAACCTTTTCAATTCATCCTAATTTTCTTTCAAATTGACATTGAAATATCTTGTTGCTGGTTGCTGGTTGCTGTTGCTGCAATGATGTTGGAGAAACAATCAATATTTTAAAGGGTCTCTCACTGCTCTATTTTATCTTCTCTCTCTCTTCTTCTTCTCTTTTCTTTTTCAAAATACAAACCAACTATCGGAAAAATGATAAAGTGTAGCTTGCTTGACAACAATTCAAAGATCATTGCAAAATTACAAATTTAGGTACTGTTTGAATTCATTTATTTTTCGCTTAAATTCATCAATTTAATTTAAAATTTTAAATTTATAAATGAAAATGTAA
The DNA here is from genome assembly GCA_029876185.1 of Mansonella ozzardi. Classification (NCBI taxonomy): domain Eukaryota; kingdom Metazoa; phylum Nematoda; class Chromadorea; order Rhabditida; family Onchocercidae; genus Mansonella; species Mansonella ozzardi. The sequence continues at coordinate 32,510 of JARVGP010000373.1, read as the reverse complement.
AGAAAGGAATTTCTCTCTCTCTCTCTCTCACTCTCTCTCTACCGATACATACTATATCCCGAGAGTTGAAGTTTTTAAACGTAAAAAATTTAAACGATTCAGGAAACTACTGAATTTTAATCTGTGAATAAATCGAATGATTAGCATAAATTTTGCTTTCATTATCACATATCAAAACATTCCACTATCTTCTATGGAATCTATCTTTTGATATTGTTGTATTTTATAAGATACGAGTAAAACATTCACTTCAAATTCTCATTGAAATTTCTTGTTAAATAATTGATATATGCCACTTATAGTTTTGATAATTCTTGAAATTGAATTTTTTTCCAAAACTAATTAAGTAAATATAAATGATTAAGTCATTTATTGATGATAATAATCAATTCTTTAACTATGTGTAGAAATTCAACAAAATTTTTTGATAAAAACAACAGTGATTATTTCAGGAATATTTCGTTGATGCTTAGGGGCATATCTTAGAGATGCTTTCTTTTTTACAGGCTATCATAATTTGAATTTCTATTAAGTAATCAAGATAGAAGGTCAAAGTATGCTAGATTCGACTTTTTCGCTCATACATTAAATATTTTCGTGGTATGAAAAATGACACAATCCTTTTCTTTTTTTGAATTTTACCTATCTGTTCATTTGCACACCATTTGTACTCTTTTGCAAGTTGCAACAAGATCTTTTTTTATCTTGTTCAAATTTAAATTATGAAGTTGTTTCTTTAATTAATTGCAGCTTAGTCGGCTTTTTCAAGATAAAAGATGTGCTTCTCACATCTTAAGGATAATCATAAGTTTACTCTTTTTAAGGAGCCTATTCCCAACTCTTTCTATTATCAGTAATTTTTGTTCATAAAGCAACCATTTTCACTTCATCCGGACATACAATTACATCAACATTAACAATGACTTAAGGAATTTCCATTTTGTAATTTTTCGAATCATATTAATTTTAGTTTGATGCAAAATTTTGTTGTGGACAAGAATTTTTCGAGTATATTAACTGGCTTCAATTTCTCAAACAGTAAACGAATCATAACAAAAATGTCCTCCTCCATATCCAAGAAATTATCAGAGAAATTCCAAGGACTATATGATATGCAGATGCAAACGTTCTTTTCAACTGAAAACGTAGGAATTATTAATTATAGCAAACTGAAATCGCATTATCGCTACCCTTATCGGTAATCAGTGTATGTAATGTATTAGAATTACTCGACTTCTTGTTTGCCATCATACTCTTCAGACAAAAATTCCAGCTATACCGCTCTGGAAAATAAATGCAAAAAATTTTAAAAAAAAAACGTGTGCATGAACTGATACGATTTTCAAGTTCCTGTTTACTAATCTTTAAGGCTTTCATAGGGAGTATAATTTCCATTCGAAACATATGAGAACTTGGGATACACAACATCAAAAAATGATATTCATTCATAGTATTAGAAGAAACCAAAAATGAAACAAACATACTAAAAACCTAAAAAATAAATGAATTAAACACACTAAGTAATAATCGTAAATAAATATATAACAGAATATAACTTTTAAACCAAGAAGACCGGAAACAAGAAAATAAAGATCAGAAAAAGTTGTCTTGAAATACCAAAATATGCTCATCTACCATGGCCACTGTATATTGTTTTCTTCGCAGATACATAGAAATAACCTGGATTATTTTACACTGTGCGGAGTTTCCAATATATCAAGATGCCTTTGACATGGCAACTTAAATTTTAAATTAAGATACAAAGAAAACCATGAATAGCTTCGAATAAACCCATAATGGATCAAATTAAAGCACCTAAAGACAACTCATGAAATAGAAGTATTTACCAAATAAAAACAAAGTGTTAACTAATTCCAGATAGTTAAGTTAACAAAGCTGATGTAAAAGAGAAGAAATGCACCTATAACCTATAACATTGTGAAAAATAACTTCTTTATAGAAATGCGTCTTATGATCTTCCCTCTCATGAATCATCATTGTTAACAAAGTGAAAAATACTTGAAAAATAATGAATATGAAGAACACTGACAGCGCTCTTAATGGAAAAATATACATTTAACCATCAAAAGTTTCAAATGTTTCACGAAACATTTCAATCTATTTACATAATGATACCTTTCCAGTTATACAACACTGCCTGGGTTTATATACACTAACAGTAATCAAATAACAAAAGAAATATAACAATATTTACAAGCAAGTTTGAAGCTCAAATCCCCCTCAGGTCTCCCTCGAGTAGTCTACCAGACAAGAAGGTTAGCTAACAAATTAAACGGAAATGATTTACATAAATATTTCAAAAAACTCCAATCTCACAAATTTTAATCGCCTCTTTGAATCATTTAAATTTTCTTAATGCTCCCGCAAATATTCTTCTGGGGTTGGAAAAAAGATCAAAAAAAAAGATGTCTTTAAAAAAATATTCCATAACATAGGCAAATTAAATTTAACTACACTTTATTCAAACCACTTTAAAAAATGTCATAATTTGAATCATTAACTGACTCATTAAAAAGAGGCATTACGCGATAATGAAGAAAAAAGAAAGACGGAAGGGGAATCAATTGTTACACCAATACAGTTAGTCGAATTTATCGTCAGCCGTATTAAAGCTATTTTTAAGCTAATAATAATGAATATTAGCATAACAACGATTTCGCGGTGAATTAACAAATAATTAATCCATTAATTCAATTGATGATAAAATTGATTTTGACAAATCCAATTTAAAAACTGAAGAAGATATGCACAAAACATATCATTTAATATCATTTTGAGTTGGAAGAAAGAATAAAGAATTTTATAATAAAAAAAGGCCAATAAATCAAGGCTATTTTGCAAAAATTTGAAAAAGAGTAAATCTATTCTTTTACAATTACACAATTTTCTCCACTTCAGTCTTTCATTAGTTTTTATCTTTTTCCAATAAAGATCGTCTCAAGTCAACGAATTTATTTTGAATTTTAGAAGGTCAAACATTTACAAAAAAAGAAAGAAATAAATCAAAATTAATCCTAGTAATTCTAGAGAGTATAATGATAAATATACAAATAATAATACTGTAGAATCAACAGCGAGCAATGCAAACAGAACGAATACTTACTCCAGCTTTAGCTTTGGGTGCTTTCATCTCTATCCAAATTCGGGTTTTCTGAAGCTATGATGTGCAATATTTCATGGACTTGCGATTACCCGGATCTTCCGGGTGCCAATTGATGACCAAATTTGAAAAAAATTATTTAAAAAGAGATGAAGAAGTACTTCTGTGAATCCACACTAAGTAATTCCCACAATCAATTTAGACGTTGACCTGAGTCTCACGTGCCTGACACTGACGTAAGTCCGTTTTCGAATCCTAAAAAATGATCGTAAAAAAAAAACATACTGAAGATTTCTATATAATATTGCAATTATAAATCTCAAATTCTTCAAATCAAATTCAGTTGTTTTTAATATTTTGAAAACTCTCCAATTCTTCATATCACTAGCTTCCCAATCATCCCTCAAATTATTTTCCCAAGTATAAAAATGTACCTGCTTGACCATAGCGCCTTGGCAAGTTTCTAATTGCTCAGGTTGATGACTATCACCGAATGATGATCTGGAGCGATTCGCAGCAGAACATATAGCTACCATCGTTCGTTGGACCTGCCCTCCCACTGAATGTTGCAACTCAGCTCTCGTCATTCTGTTGTTACACTGCAGCTTTCGTTTATCCATCTCATGGCCATAAGTCGGCTGATATGGCATCGTAACAGCATTGGCAACATATGACGGAGAAACGACAGGGAACTGGAAAATTAATTAAAGAAGTTGAAAATTATTTTTTTTTTTTAGAACCTTTCTTCAAATCTGCAAAGAAGTGGAAGTACTTCATTATCTGTGGAGCTTAACTTTAACTTGAACTAACTTAACTACATAAGACGAGTAATGATTTCGAGTTTTAAATTTATGAACTCAGCAAAAAAATCTTACCGTTGGCTGTGCTGAGAATTGTTGTCGATGGATAGGCTGCGGAAGCATGCGTGGATATAAAACCATTCCATTCATGTTGAAATTTTGACCCAGAGCATGGAAAGATGGTGGTCGTACAACATGCGGAGTTTGCAATAATGACAGCTCATCTTCATATCGTAATGTGGATGGAAATGATATCTAAAGATTTTCTAGAACTCCAAATGCCTTTGTATTGCTCTTAAATAAATTACAAATTTGAAAAACTAACTTCAGCCATACTGCGGTAAATTTTTTAAATGAAAAAAAAATCAAATTTCAGAGTAGCCGAATTCATTTGACTTACGTTGAATAAGTAAGAGTTACTCAAATCATAAAAAAATTTGACATATAAGATGAGAAAAGATACGAAAATTCATCAATCATAATAAATAAATGATACCTTCGACATATGTAAGGGATATTGACCACCGCTATTGACTCTTTTTACGAAAGGCACCGATAGTTCAGTATGCTGCACAATACTATTTCCATGACTTGGAGCTTTACGAATTACCATTTTTTTGAAATTATTCTGTTTCTCTGGATTCTTTTTCGTCATTCTGGACACATTACTATTTCCATTGGATGACTGCTCCCCGAATATTGCTTCAGATTTCGTTGCAACTACATTGTATGGTTGCTTCGACTCCACTGATTTCATTAGATTTTTTTTTGCCATAACATTTTCGAGAATTTTATATTCCGGTGATCGTTTTAAGACTGGTCGCTCATCGACTGATTCATCTATAATATAAAATATGTTATTTTTTTAACATGCACATTATTACCATAACAATAATGCCTGCAAAAGATAAACGTGGCTCACAGTCTTAATAAATAGAAGATTCATTATTTAAAGAAGTTGAAATTGTACATTTGAATTCATGGGAGAAAATCTGGATTGAATTAATTTAAACTAATTGGTGATTGAACATTAACTGCAGTACACTGGAAGATTAGTAAAAATAGAAAGTCATTATTCACAAGCATGCGAGTTTCCTACATCTGCTTTCTACTACATTGAAGACAATCACAACTCCTTAACGGTAAAAACTACCAGAATCATGTTCATTTTGCTCCATCCGAACACTTAATCGCGCTGCAACAATACGATTCATCACATTGAAATGTTCCTGCATTTGATGAACATCACGCGTACTGTCATTACTGAAACAAGAACGACAATTTCCATTGAAAGAATTCAATCACTCAAAAAATTTCGGGAATTCGAAAACAAAAACAAACCGAAATAGGTTCCCCGGAGTTTGCAGCTTGGTTTCCGGTGCTCCGTTTTTCACCCACGGGTGTCTTAAAACTTCATCGGCAGTGAAACGCTGACGCACATTCTTAACCTAAATAAAAGGACAGGAAATCCTGAATCGATTATTAATAATCAAAGAGGAATGGCTGATCCTCTTCAAAAAAGTTTACCAGCATATGGCAAATGAGATCCTTCGCTTCCTCACTCACGTTCTCCCATTCCGGAGCTGGGAAATCGAACTGTCCCCGCTGAATACGTTTGAACAAACTTTCCTGACAGTCGTTACATGCCAAGCCTGAAATAACTCATAATGTCGCATGATTGTGATCAACAAAGTCAACTAAAAATTGTGAACTTTTTCGGATACATATCAACTTGCCAGTATGCTACAGGAACGATTGAAAAAGTCTGGAATGAAACTTGAAATTCATATAAAACAAACCCTGGTCCCAGCCACAGTTTTCACGCCAGCATTCACCGTAAAATGGCGGATAACCGCATATCATAATGTAAACAATAACACCAAGTGACCACATATCACAACGTTTGTCGTATTTAAGTGCATCGCCAACAAAAGCATCCACTACCTGCAATAACAAATTAATTTTTCGATGAATAAATAGAACAATCATAAAAACAAATGTTGAAATTTTGCAGTAACAGAAAATGTTAGATTTATACTGTGTTGTTTTAGCAGTAAAAAATCAAGTAAACCTCTGGCGCCATAAATTCGGCACTTCCTACAGGACTTGCTAAATCTGGCTCACTGTTGACACCGGTTAGTCGTGGTGAAGCTGGAGGACTCGCCTTACTTGCAAGATCAAGATCACATATTTTCACCGGGCTTACGTGATCAATATCTGAACATAAAACATTTTCTGGCTTCACATCGCGGTGAGCAATTCCTGAAATTGGAACCGAATTTTCATTAGATATCAGAGATTGAAAGTCGAGAATATAGTGCAAAAACTTAATCATACTCATTTCTCTAAAAATGTCTCATTCAAAATTTAAAATAAATACAATAAAACGATTATTTAGATGTTTACTACCACATACATAATTCACCTTAATGTTAATTAGGATCTGATAGGCTTATAAGATTTTGAAAGACGAACGTTACTTGGTTCTCGGAATAAATTGAAGTTCAAAAATTACCTCGATCATGCAAAAATTTTAGCGCAGTGGCGATGTCTTTCGTTACTTTGCTCGCTTCTTGTTCAGTGAAAAATTTCTTGCGCTGGATATGATCGAGCAGAGGACCGCCACGCATTTTTTCGAACACCAAATAAAATCGATTATGGTCTTCGAACCACTAAAAAATGATTCACTTTATAGATTTTGAACAAATTGGGTATTCAGAATCGAATTATGCGAATTTAATCCTAATGCATTCAGAATTATGAAATTTAATCTGATGTGGTGGAAGTTTTAAATGCTATGAATCAGCAAGACAAAAATGTGACATAGCAACGAAACTGGAATGTTCAAATGCAACTGAAAGCAATCGAGTATAAAAAATCTCGAATTAGTGATAATTCTTATCTCTGTTTTTCTGCTTTTTTATTTTATTTCGTAGAAGTATTTTGATTCATACAATCATAAAATCAAAATACCTCATGTAGCTGTACGATGTTTGGATGATTTTTGCATAGATTAAATGTTTCAACTTCATGCATAACGCGTGAGCGTGTGTGACCCGCTTTACGTTTATCAATTAGTTTAACAGCGAATTCTTTACCAGTTGCAATTGAGATACCCGTTTTAACACTTGCATATGCTCCTGACCCAAGATGATCATCCATTAGTTTGTAGAAATCTGAAATTATTCTTGATTCTGGATATCTAGGTACACCAAATATTTGCAGCAGTTGTTGTAACCTTTCCTTGATCATGGAACACTCCAGTTTTTTTATTTGTTGCAGGAATTACATGCTTCAAAAAAAAACAATAAATTCCGTTAAATTAAAAATAAACCTTGATCTAAACTTTTAACGCATTAGTTGAAAAAGAAACATTCTTTATTTTCCACTCATTACTCATAGTATTGTGTTGCCCTTCCTACTGTCCGTGTTTTATTTTTTATGGATGCCGACTATGAACCATTTGCAGGGAGTTTTATAAACTCTTCCATTTTTTGTTTATTTTAAATGTGAGCAGAATGCGTAATATCAACGAACTACATTAACGTTAAATTGATCCTTAGGGTTGAAAAAAACTACCTCTGCAGTCCATATATTTTGTACCACGTAATGAAACATTGAAAATTTTCTTAAAGAATTAAATACAAAATACCTGCAAAATGGCTTCGAGCCTTTTTACGATAGCGTGCTTTGCAACCAGACAGGCTGTAGTTACACATGCCTAATGGAACAAGTTCGGCAGGTTGTTCTTCGGATTCTGACTCTCCATCACTTAGACCATCAAATTCGTTATCTACGGGATGACTCGAAAAACGACCCGAAATACAGCTGAAAGAAATCTGTAAAAACAAAAGCTAACTCGCCATAATGAAAAAATGCAAATTTGCTTCGTCTGTACGATCCTAGGTTGAAGAAAAAATTTAAAAATTACTCGCGAAGCGAACTTTCTGTTGTTGCTTCCGAAGAATAACGATTACCGCCGTAGCTTCCTGTAGATGATGTTGTAGAATCTGAAGTTTCGATAAATATTAATCTTTATAGTCGCTAACTTTAATTCCTGCTAAAAGTTCCTGCTAAAAAGCAAAAAACCTTGTGACCTACATTACAAATATTTTGACGGCTTGTGTTATATTATAAATATTCCAACGATTTAAAAAACCATGCTTCTAAAAAATTTTGATATAACTCAGTTCTATTCTATAAATAAAATAGTTTTCTCATATATCAAAAAAGAACTCTATAAATTTCATTTCTGCATTAAAAATTTTCCGATGCCAAAAAGCATATTATGAAATACGATTTAGGAAGAAGCGTTTTTTTGAAACACATCCGAAAGTTTTGCATTTATAAAATATATGACAAAAGCCCCAATAGATCCAAATCTTTAGCTTTCTTTATCATACCGGAATTTTCTGCTCGGTGCCACTCCTTGCTATTTTGCAGATGTCCGTCAGATGGTTTTCGCGCTTCACCTCCACTTTCAACTTGCTCTTGCCGTAGCGAATGCTGTCGTTGGAGTACCTCCCCTACCCGCTGTTCCTCCTCGTTATCCGACGCTAACGGAGCGTCTGAAATATGCAAAATTCACAAAAATTAACACATTCCTATTGATTATGTTAATATAGTAACAACTCTAATTTAAAAAGCTAAATCATATTTATTAGCACAGAAAAGCTTCAAACTTCAATTTTCATCCGAAAAAAGTTTTCACCACCTTAGGGGAAATCTAAATTTGTGAATGTATATTTCAAAAAAATTCTTATTCAGATGAACTCTTTTCATCCAATCATGACAAAAGCCCAAACTAAATAATTTTACAATGTGAAAATGTAAGTGAAATTTTTCTCGTCGATGGTTCATTCAATACTCCCGTCACTACTAATTTTCTCCTGCTTTTATAGTCATATTAAAAACTCTCAGTTCAACAGTAGACGTAACAGTAGATGCAAAAATTGGTCTGCTGAATCAATACAAATCATAGGGAAACAGAAAGAAGTTCAAAACAGACATCAAAATAAAACATGACGTGCAGCACTCGATAGTCGAAAGTTTCTGATTGCTACCATGAAGTACAAAGAGACAAGACAGAAGAAGTGATGATGACATGGAATTGGTAAAAGTGGCAATTATCTATATTTAATCATCATTAACAATCATTATAAACGATAATCGTTTTGTTATAGCGGCACTTTCTTAGTGCATATCAACAATTTTATCCATAAATAACATCAGTGTTCTATTTTTCGCGATGACTTACCTCCTTTTATACCACACAAAGTTACCGGTAAAAATCTGCACTGGAATTTGATAGCAATTTCAAGTATAATGGTTGAAGTTGCACGATGAGAAAACAAAAAGTTCTTTCATTCAAACTCCACAAAAACAAAAATCGAATTACGAAAATATAAATCAGAATGAAATGATGTCGTTTGGAGATGAGGATGATGTTATTCAGAAGAGAAAAAAAATATTACTGATGAAATGAACTGAGAAATCTTGCTCTAATATCTCGCCTGCTGCAAACACGGATATTGGTTTTCTCATGATCCTTACAACCAGTTCCACCAATTAAAGTTTCACAGTGACAAACTGTTGCTACCAAACCACATACATGCGCTACATATGCCAAGTAATTTCCGTTCATTTAAATCTTATAGCGTGAAGTCTTATTTTATTATCTCCTAATTTACTTATATCTAAAATGCAAAATATATGACATTTTATGTAATCCAATGTGGCAACTTTCTACTCAAATTTTTTTCCCGAAAATCTTGCTCAAACGAAAATAGTGCATGGAGCAACACACGCAGTTCATCGAATTCCCGAAATGAATCAAACCATCAAATTTCAACTGCGTAATAAGACAGTCCTAAACAAAAATTATGCACAAATTCATTTCTTTAAAATACTCCTGCTTATTTAGAAAAAGAAAATGAGATTCATAGATCAGGAACTGCTTTGTGAAATCCTACTTTGTGATCTAAAAGACTGAAGAAACACACCAGCACAGTGCTAATTAACTTATTTTTCGAGTACTTGGAAAGGTAAATAAACAGATCATACTTGCTTTTCATTTGCTTTCTAACATGTCAAAATTTGAAAATGTTTAATAACTTCAACGAAAATTGCTCCGTCGAAAAAACCTACATAGAACAATTTTTCCTTTAGCGGTGGTAGAAGAATTATGAATGTTGTAGGAAGCTACAGATAATATTCAGCTAGTTTCTATCATATGACAGAACATAAAAGATTTTTTGTAAGCCAATAAAATATTGTTCGAATATTTCAGAAGATGCAAAACACTCCATCATACAACGTTCTCACAACAAAACTGTTTCATGGAAGGGACAAAACCCAGTGATCATAAACTGGAATTTTGAAAAGAGAACGAAAAGTGATATGGTACAGCAATACAATATGAAAGTTTCTGCAAAAGTGTACAATTTCTTTTCTTACAAAGTTTTCCGATTAGACAGAAAAATCACTTTCTAACAGTACTTTTCTCCGAAGTTCCTATCGACATGATACAGCAGAGAATTCCGTATGATTCAATAGCCTCGCAACACCACCAAAATATATGGAATATTCCAGGATCTTTTTGCTAGCTTATTTTTGTAAATAATTTGTTTTGGATCATTATGCTTAAAACTGATCCTCTAATGATTCACGAATGAACTCTCACAATTCCCGTTTTTTCCGCTTCAGCATATACTTTGATTTATATATGTGTGCATGTATGTAGGTTAAAGAGAGTTCAATATTTATGTTAGAGATCACAAAATACCAAATCAGAGGTTCAAAGATTATGCACAGACCCCTACAAATACTGACTGAGTATGATGACGGACATGCAAATAGTGGGGATTAATACGGAATTCAAAAGTAACAAGCTGCTTTTGAATTTCCACCGAGTTTGAAAACTCAATGAAATTTTAGATTCATCTGAGCGATTATTTAAATATGGATAAGATAAGTTCCTGATGCGACGGAAATGCACAATAATTGATAAGTGTACCCATATAATTAGAGTTAGCAACTAATTTAGAGTACTGAAAACATTCATTTACGTATTTCGAAAAGTAATCTTACCGAAACCATTTTCCATATGATCCTCGTCGAAATAGAACATTGTGTTGTTCTCGATTTTTTCCAAAATCCTTCAAATATTCATCAAGATAACAACCAAATATAAGCAGAAGCGTTTCAAAGGATAAACTATAGATATATTGGAAGACACGAACTTTTTCCTCTCGCCGCTTTTTCTGCGGTGGTACTATCCAATTCTGTTGCCTATGCGAAACGCGTTGAAAGCTACAACTAGCGAAACACGAGGTAGAGAATTGAGAAATAAAACGTCGTCGTTTTGATATCGATTTCACTGAATAAACTAATTGAGCAGGTTATATACCTGAAAATTGTAGCCTCTTGAAATGAAATTCCTCGACTTTTCCTTTGTTATCTTGGAGCTATATATTACTATGATTCATTATTCACATAATATTTTTCAAATTGACGAAGAAATATTAGTTTGCTTCTACAGTGTGTTGATTGTAAATGTTCGTGACAGGAATATCGATTCATTTCAAAGTTCAGTGCAGTATAAAATTCTTGGACTTAGTTTTCTCATCGCTATCAAGCAAATATGCCTGAACGAAACAGCAAAAAGAGAAAATTTATTTTCCTACTCCTTTACTTATGCGCTCAGTATCAATAAAAAGTGCTAAAAATTTACAGAAATTTATTCTTTAAACTATTCGCATCAGATAAATACAATGAATACAAATGTATACGTACGTAGTATATATGCACCATTCCTTAATTGTTCTCGCGAAAGCAACTAAATTGAAAAATCGCTAATGAAGAAGTAAATAAAGTGGTTATTCCTATTTCAACCCAAAGCCAAATAAATAAATAAACAGAGAATTGCAAATATCCAGAAGTCAATGAATTAATTTTTTACAGGAAGTAGATGCCTTCTTAAGCACTAATCTCTACCTTCATTATTGGAACCAAAACACACATCCCTGTAAATGTGTTCTATATTTCTTGCTAATTTAAAGAACATTTTAATCCTTACATAAACAATGGAAGGATAAAAACTTTACTATTGCACTAGAATTTTTAATTTTTTTTAGTACAATTTTCAATCAAATATAGAGACGCTAAAAAAGTTGAATTTTAGAAGTTGCATTCATTTTTCCAATATGGCTGAAATGCTTCCAAATGACCAGCCCTGAATATTTTTTGATAAATAAAGAAGATACAATTATGCTATTACAGTTTCCTCTAATTTCGATGAAATCGCAAAAATCATTATTGGAAGAACGAAAAATCGAACTAGAGCAGCTTAAGATCAACAATTACTATAGATACGTGCAGCAAAGTTAAAAATGTGCTCTAGCAATCATTTCAAAATTTATTTGCTCATAATGTGAAGTTTTCTGTCATTTCTTTTTCGTCCTAATAATCAATCATTTCTTTTTTATCCCTTTTTTTTCTGAAATCGAATGAAAATTACAAAGCGATGTGAACGTGTTCAAAAGTTGCTATTCGATCGCGCTAAGACAGTAAGGCAATTCTCCTTTTGCCGCAGTCTCGTAAAAAGCAACTTTAAATGTTCAATGGAAATGGATAACAAAAACTAAGCATTGATTCAAAATAAATACCAGCAAGTCAATAACGCTGAATTCAAATAATGTTATTGTTAACGAAAAAAATTTCATTTTGCAAAAAAACATTCTAGATCTTACATACTGCTTTTCCTCAGCTCTCGCCTTTGAATGGAAGTGAAACTTGCGCTCAATTTCTTTTCAGTCATTAACTATTTTAAAATTCCATTCTGCGTTAATACTGCAATTAGAAATTCCTTCAAAATATGCTAAATGCTTTGTTCTCATTTCTTCTTTCATCCTCCCCTAAATCACTCTATCTCTCTGTTATTTTCATACAACCGTTTCACAGTTTAAAAATATTTTCACTCAATCTATTATCATATAAATAATATAAATAATTTTAGAATTAGCTAAAAACAACAATCATCGAGAAAACTAAGATTTCTGAGTAATGATATATAATTTTTTTTTTTTTTTTTTTTTATTACCTCGTAATGGTGACTTTGCCTGGACAATTTTGAGACGATAAGGCTAAATTATTTCAGTTTGAGTTGTTTGGTAACCTGATGAATTTCACCCTCACCAACTGCCGCGTTTCTTAGCCACTGAAATTGTAGTGACTAACTAGCGCACACGAATTCCTTCCTTCGTTAACCGAACTCTGCAATAAAACAACGCTGATAATTCTGCAAGATAAATGATTAAGAATGCATTGCAGAACGATTGCAACATAAATTTTTGTAAAAAGTATCAAGTTTCAAATAAAATTTAACAAAACAAAACACTACAAAAAGTGATTTGACAGAAAAAGCAATACAAAAAGTATGCTGTATACGATTCCAAATATACTGATATGAAATAAATAAGTATCTATCTGTAGAATTGTTCCAATCGAAAGCCAATGATAACTTATGTCAAAATTGTACGATAAGGATTAAATCTCAAATATATAATACTCTTCGATCTAATTATAAAAACTTTCACATAATCTTTTGGTTCCTCTTCATTTACTTTTTAGCTAAATTTGTTACAATTAAATTTTATTTCTTTAGATAAATTAAAATTTATCAAACAACAAAATAAACTGCAAATTTCAAAAATTCTCCAAATAAGCCTTTCTTTGCATTCGCTAGAAAAAACATAACGAAAGATCATTTCAAAGTATCAAGGAAGTATCAAAGTGAAATTTTTTTTTTTAGTCAAACAGACAACAGTCATCAATAATAATCTTAACTTAGAGAACAACTGGCAATTCCCTGATAAAATGTGCAAACAAATATATCAATAATGATCAAAGGAAATTGATAAACAGGATTCGATACACATTATCAATAGATTATATATACGCTCTATATTACATATGTACGTATGCATTGCAGATATATCCGGAATGAATATGGGACGTCGACGCATCCTCCTACAATGTAACAAAGCAAAAAGACAGGTAGCACATAGATAAGACAGGTTCCGAACACTAACCATTGGTGACAATGAAAGACTCAAATGGTATTGCCTAAATTAATTGTAGCAAATGACATCTGATTTAAGAATCTAAGCAAGTCATAGCAGTATTAATATGAGGCGATATGTATGAGTTTCAAATTCTATGCAGTAATAGAAATAATATTTTTGAGTAATTAAAAATAATAAAGATTAAATAGTAATGCTAAGGTCAAAAGGCATTTCCCTTCTCTAATTCAATTGGTACCAAATGAACATATAATTAGTTAGGATGCACGTACACATGCATACATGTACGTATACTGTAATACCGTATATGCGTATATATTTTAAATAAAATTTATAGCCATTTTTTGGCCAAATTGAAAATGAATTGGAAATTATAAAATAATTATAGAATGGAATTAAATCTATCAGTTATTTATGGAGCAATATGAAAGAATTTTAATAAAGTAACAAAAACAAAAAACTTATTTAAAGAATTAAATTTGAAATTAAAAAGAAAGAATAATTTAAAGAATTAAATTTAAAATTTAAATTACAATAATAAAGGTGAAAAATATCGTGCAGATAAAATAGAAAATGGGTTCCAAATGCACAAATAACGATTTCCAATATGCAGAGAAAGGAAGACTGTACAAAAATAGGTCAAGGAAGGGTTAAAAAGGAATAAAGAGAGGTAAGGGAGAGAGAGAGAGAGAGAGATTGAGAAGGTAATCATATCATGTCATCCTTACAGCACCAACAAACGTCGTGTCATACAAAGAGAAGCTTCCTGTAGAATCGAGAACCTTCCAGAAGCATTGCCATTCATCGAATGTGCCTGCCAATTGAGCGGACACCAGCTATTGTGCCAGTCAGTTAGAGTGATCTCCAATGCAACAATAACACTCTTGGCAAGAGATAATACAAACGTGAGAGGGCAAGAATTGAGAGAGAGAAAAAAAGAAATGTGTAAGAGAGTAGGACATCAACGTACCAGCTATTGCCTTTACCACATATTATTACTAATAGATATTTTATGTCCAGAAAAATAATATATAAACAACCAGAATACATTATACATTTTAAAGATGATATTAGAGAAAAAAAGTAGACAAAAATAGAGTGTAGTTTAAAAAATAGCAAGAATGAAAAAGTAGACCATAAAAAGAAATTAGATGATTTCTAATTTACATTATAAATTTAAATGATAGGGCAGGATTGGAGAGTAGAGGTGAGAGAGTAAGAGGAGAAGACCTTTGATCCTCGTTGTTTGTAAAATTTGTTGGGACCATTTCATTCTTTCTCAATTTTCTTTCAAACTACTCTACTATCATTACATTAAGCAAATTTAAACACTGATCACACGCAAGAATGAGCACAATATCAAAGTGAAGTAATTCAAATGCTCAATCTGAAGTAATCATACGTGACAACTACTTTATCATAAATTATCACGTAAGCATGCAGGATGCACGTTTCATACAGTTATACGCATTTTAAAATGCACGAAGATGAGAAGTTGAAATATGGTACTCAAAGAAACCGTTGATCATGCTAATCTATATTTCAAATACAACTCTGATTTTTTTTGTCACTTCTTCCAAAATGATACGGTAATTTTCATTGATATTTACTAGATAGCTAATATTTTGTTGCTTCACTTCTTCGCATTAAAACGATTAATGAAGCTTTCAATAAAATAAGCATTATTTTAATTAACTTGATGGATCATATCAAAATGTAAGTCAATTATAGATGAGTTAGAACAAATGAGCTAGAATCAATCAATTTCAATTCAGAAGCAATTATTATTATTAGACGCTATTTTTTATAAAATGAAATGAAATGCTTACATTACATTTAGTTGTTTCTTTAAAGTTAAATGCATTTGGTTCATCAAAAATTTTAAAGAACTTCAAAATATGAAATTTGACAATGTTTCTTTTTGATTCAAATTATCAAATCAAACATTTCTATCATAAATTCTTCATCTCTTTTACTAAAATTTCACGGTCATTTTGGACTATCAAAGAAAGGATGAGCTGAGCTGAATTGAAATAGTTGCGGTGAAGTGATTTATCAACTGAAGAATTGAAATTGAATTTAATGTTTGGAAAGATTGGAAAGGGAATGAGGGAGAATTGATTATATTCCCAAATGTGTGTGTATGTTATATGATGATATGAAATGATGATGAAGGAAAATAGTCAAAAGTCAAATCTTTCTTTTCAATATTTAGCATTGAAAATTGAAACAACTAAAAAGCTAACAAGAAATGGAGAGTATTTTAGTGAAAAATTCGATCGCTTTTTCAATTTTTTTCTAACTCTTTCTTCCTAAATGAGTTTAAAAAAAAAAAAAAAAAATTTGAGCTTTGAACTCAGAAATAGATTTATTAAATGAATTTTAATAATATTAAAATTTAGCTTACAAAAAAGAAATGAAAAGTAATTTAACTAATTTAACAATGCAAGAATATTTCACTGAGATAAAATTTCAAGCACAATTACTACTAAACATTGGTGGCAAGATAACTTTGCAATGGCAATTTTAATTATTTTTCAAATAAATTTTACTAAGAAAAACATAGGACGGAGATTAAAGATCAAAGAACAAATCATGATTATCCATAAGTAATAATAATGTAATCAAACGGTTCCTCTTAGCATTTGCTAATGATATCACATTTAATTAAGAATTATATTTCCATAATAATTATATTTTCAAAGATTTGCATTGCATTTTAGATATGTTTGTGAAAATTGAACTAAAAATCAAATCAACTGATATTGATCTGATTTACATAATAAATATCATGTATCAGTTGAGGTATTCAAAACTGCTATGTGATAATCAGTCGCTATGTGATAATCAGTTCGAAAACGAATCAATGTGATTTGTTGATTTGATTTGTATAGATTTGAAGGGAGAATGAGAGAAAAAGGGAGCGAATCTTCATGTTTGGATTGATTTGTCGTCAATCTAGGATAGGAGTTGTGTCGATAAATTTGCTGTTGTGTTGAAAAAGAAGAGTCCAAAGATCGTGCGACAAAAGCAAAAGCGATTGCAAACAGAAGATGGCAATAATAAATAATAGATTTTGAAATTTAACTTTTAGAATTCAAATTTAGTAAATCTTCATCAAATCAAGTTATCAAAGTTTTTAAAAATTAACAAATGAATTTCTCAACTGTATGTATTTTATATTGCACAAAATAACTTAAGTAAGGGAAATTTTAATCTTAGTAAAATATCAAATAATTGACATCATATTGATACATTTCAATTTGAAATTTGGAGTTGAATTGCAAATGAACAAAAAAAAAAAAAAAATTTGATGAAAATTGACAATGATTCAATCCAATTCATTACACATTATATCTTGCTGTGTCATCTGTTCTTCGTGTAACAAAAAACAAGAAATTGATAGAAAGGGATTTTTGATCCTATTTCTTTTCGTCAACAAAAATGACAATAAGGGAAGTGATAGAAAGAGGAGCCAACTTCAGAAGATCCAGAATTAATCTGTTATTTTAATTTTTTTTAGACAGAACAATTAATTTCCATATTACTCATAGCCAATTAGAAACAAAAAGATGTCACTGAAATATGCATCATGAACTGAAGTAATGTTTAACATGGTATAAGACAAGAGAAGTAAAGATTTTTCTTATTTTTAACATTTGAATAGTTTTTTCGAATGTGTCTCTTTGAACATAATAATAGAAGATAAAACATCGTATCAGAGATAATAACTTCCGATACTTGCTTGTACCGCTTTACACTCATTAATGATGATAAACACTCCAGATTATGTAAAACAAATTTATAACTTACTTATCTTCTATTTTGTGCTATAATATGTTAATGCATATACAAATATATGGGTAATTCTAATATTCGTTCATCACGTTAAATTATCAATAATTTCGCTAAAATTTAACACTGAATTCATCACCTCATTTCTCATTTGTAAAAAACAAAACTTTTAAAAATGTTGTTGAAGTAGTGTTAGCTGATTCATGATCCTCAACAATAATTTCATGGTCAATTTAATAATAGTCGCAGAAAAACCTTGATTTAATCCAGAATCGATGAACAACTAAAATGGTGATTTCTTTGACTATTCTTTTTCATAAATTTCAATTCATTTCTTATTTCATCTATACGTATTCTACGATTTGAAAATATTACAAAAAGACCAAAATAAAATGAAATAATTTATTGGAGAAAGGTAAATATGATCAATTCAAGTAAAAATCATCATGGAAATAGGAAAAACACATTAATCTTCAATATTTTTTTTTGCAATTTCAAAATTTTTACAGAAAGATTCAATTATAAGATTCTATCTAACACTTAACAAACCTAATGTAAATCATTCTATTTTTTCATCGATAGAAAGATGGAAAAGGATAGTGAAAGAAAGAGAAATGTTGCAATGATTTGATTTGATTTAATTTCAGCGATAACCATATCAAATAAATCATTCGTGAGAACATGGAGAACGAATGGCCCATCATCAAAATCGCCATTGAAACTATAATAATCGGGAGAAATGATGAAGGGAGCCGAGAAAATGGATAGAGCACTTTGTCAATGGGTAAAAAACTTTTATCGTATGCAAACTTCGAATATTATAACATACAGAAATATCAAAGTAACCCAGTCGTATGCTATACCCATGTGATAATGGATACTGAAGTTTTTGCTTCAAGATATTATTGGTTGCTAAGAATAACAATACAGTCAATTCACAAGAACCAGCTGTTAGTTAAAAGTGATCATAGGTAATGGCAGGTGTAACTGAAGAAATAAAGATCAAAACTACTGACAAATGTTTTATCTATGGTGACAACCAGTGGACAAATTGTTGATTGCCACTATAAAGACAGCTGTTGCAATGGCGATGTAATTTTACTTGCAATTTTGAGAAAGTTTGAGAAATGAGAAAAAATTTTGAGAGTGCTTTCGTTAATCGAGAAATCTTTTCACTTCAAACAGCAGTTATTGACGAATTTTCGATATCAATGACATACCAGTTGCAAGAAGTTGAACTGTTACAAGAAACTATCATTTGTATCGCATTTCTAAACTGCACCGTATTGCCAGATTACTCAGACTATTTATTTCAATAAAATTTTAAATATCAAATTTTAAATAGCTTTTTCCCATAAGAGAAGCTAACTGCTGTGAGTACAGTATTAATGCATTATCTATTTTCCATCAAACTTCAGATCTTTTACACTTTCGAAGTTTTTAACAGATTCATTATTATTTTATTTTTTACAATATCTGGAAAATTTTTTTAACTTATACGAGAAACTTTTATGCATTTCGAAAAATTTGAACAATATTTAAAATTAGAAAGAGCTCGATATCACGCAATGTTAACAATAGCGCCATGCTGTAAGTGTGAAGACTAGCTATTTTTACTACTCTGATTAATGAACATGAAGCCATAGAACCGATGACATAACTGCATAGAAAACCTATGTTTGGCTTCTTCTTGGCTTCTTTCTTGAATTTAAGGCATTTTTTAAATTTAGCTAATTTTCTATTTAATTCACCAATTAATGATTGCAAATAATCACTATTTAATTCATTCAATAATAAGCAAAGCTATTTCAATTTGTTTCTCTTCGAAAAATATATCATTTAGTTGCAACATTGCAATCAAACATTGTATCTTATAATTGCGCCTGCTAACATGCTTTAGCATAACCAATTAAACTAGCGGTGATAGGTTTATTAAATTACTTGTTTTCTCAAGTTTGCAAATGCAAAATGAATTTAACATTATGAAGGGAAAAACTACTATAGTTTTTGCTTACTATCAGTCAGCATTTTAATCAATGATTGAACAATTTTGTGTAATAAAAAGTTCTTAATGAATGAAATATGAAATTTTATGACTGTTTTCTGTGCTATCAACAAGAACAGTTCAGGATTCTTTGTGTGTGCGATGAAAACAAAAAGAATGAAAGAAAAAAAATTTTTAAGTGTATGGATGGAAAGCATTCTAAAATAATAAATAATAGTACCATATAATAGCATATAGTCACACACATGTATTTTTTTTTTGCATTATCAAATGGCCTATTTCCAACAGCCTAGTTGAGCAGCCTTTTGCTATCCAAACACTATGGGAAACAGTAGTTTCATGAAAATTTATGCTAAAAATTTTCTGGATATTGATCCTGACAGCTGAACCGAAATGATACGTTTGACGTCGTTTGGAATTTGGAAGAGTTGCTACTGTATGTATTCAAAATAGTAACGAATTCTTTAAAATTTTTAGAATTTGATAGAAGCTTTTTAATTTTAGAACTTTTTTTGAAACAGATTTCTATCTAAACTTCACATTTTAGAGGATTCCATAGGGTTGTATGAAAATTTTACTGTGAAGTAAAATGAATTTATTAAATTTTTGCTAGCAATGTTTATTTCCAAATAAGAGTCGAAATTCTGATATGAAAATGAGTTAGGTCGGAATGAAATATTTTCATACAATTTTTGGATTAAGAAAGATTACAGATCGAACAGTTTCTTATTTGAATGATTACAATATCATTCAGCCATTCCGCAACTTGCAACGGTGAGTTTTATTTCGGAGAAATTTAACAATTTTTTTTCATCAGTGGTCTTATTATCACATTTACCGATAACTGTTCATTTGCTCATATTTTCTTGTTTGCTTTATCAGTTATGCAGAATTATTGCAGAAAAAGTATTGTCAATCTGCAGCAGTTTTTTTACGTTGCTCCGTCTAATAGAGGTATACTTTCATTTTAGGAATTTGAATTATATTTAACCAATTAATGATGTTTCAGGTGCTATTATGAGTAATAAACTGATTTAAGAATCTTCCACTGTATAATATAATCGCATTTGTAGATATCGAGTCAGGAAGATGGTATCCGAAGCACATCACCGACTTGGACTATATTTGTGATAAAATCGTCATGTATAATCCAGTCGCTTCTTTAGGGCTGAATGCGGATCATCCTGTCAGCTTAATTATTTAAACATCTATATATAGCTGACCAGAACTAATTACTTTTATGATTGTTTTATTGGCCGGATAAAACACAATCCTTCAGAAGTGATTAAGACCTGAAGTCCAATTTTTAAATACTGTCTTCCTGAAAACTTCGCTCTCATAATCTCTGCTGCATATGTTCGGTAGTTCTATCATCCGGTAATATATTAGTAATAGTCTTGCAGAGCTTCAAAGATAAGGAATATCGAAAAAGGCGAGAATGGTTTTTGAAAATTGCCAATGATTATAAACAGTAAGTTACATCGATAGATAATGCTACTAAGTTTTGTAACAAATTATAAATTGAAACTGTTTTTTTTCGAAACGGCTTGATTATTGTGTGGGAAACCACACAATAATCAAACCAGATTTATGCCATCAAAACATAAGCGCAAATTTTATGGTACCTGGCAAAACTATTTTTTCAAAGATTAGGCTCATTTCGTTTAGCTTTCTAGCTGCGATAAATTTAAGCTTTTCTAATAATCCAAGCAAAGAGGAGTACTCTTGCTAGATAGAATATTTGAAACTATTATACTAGTCTAACTCCACCTCTTATCAAAAATGTTTTCAAATATTGATAAGCTAATGAGTCCAAATACTGATTTAATAATTATTTTAATAGTGGAACACCAATACCGCGAATAGAATATACGATGATCGAAACAGAAACATGGTATGTTTTGTAATTGATACCTAATGTGCTTATCTAGAAAGAGATCAATAAACTGGAACTGTGGCAAATTCTAACTTAAATAAGCTTTTGTTTGACTTTCAGCTATTTCAAACACCGCTAAATTGTGGAAGTTTTTCAGCGATTTTCAACTAATGCAAGTAACATGTAAAATTTAGTACATTAAAATTTCCCAGGCGTACAATTTATCGTGACCTGAAAAAATTGCATAATAAATTTGCATGCAAAGAATTTTTGAACAATTCCAAACTGCTCGAGCAACAATGCGGTTATTCAGAAAACCAAATTCCACAGCTGGAAGATATTTCAAACTATCTGCAAAGTATGTTTCTAATATTTCTAATTTTGAAATTTTGTCATAGTTGAGAATTGAGAATTGTGATAATTATTTGAGATTCATTGAGAGAAGCCAAACGTCGGAAACAGAATCCATTGTTCATCAGCGATGGGCTAAGGAAAACGTTCTTCCGATCTTTGCTGAATGTTACATTTTCGGTCCTCAAGCCAAGATTGCATCCGAATTCTTGTCTATGCTGTCAATGCTAAATGGGAAAATGAATCTCGGATCGGCTACCGCTCTCTAATGAAGTGAAATCAATGCAGATCTCTAATACTGTATTACAAAGTTATTGTGTAGTGATCCACATTTGCAAAGAATTTGAGTAGTGCGGACTAAAATACTCAAATCATACCGATTCTACCACACTGTTGTAGCCAGAACAAAAGGAATTTTATCTAGAGCGCAGAACATCTCCGTCTCTTCTGTAACATATGTTATTTTTAGCCAAAACTGGTTTCATCCTACGTCCATGCGGTGGTTATCTTACTCCTCGAAATTTTCTGGCTGCACTGGCATTTCGCGTGTTTTGCTGCACACAGTATATTCGCCACCATACCGATCCACATTATACGCCTGAACCGTAAGTTCTGCTTGAATTTTGTGTACAATGTGAAAATCAAATTTTCTGCAATGTTTAGAGATCTATGCCACGAGATGCTCGGACACATGGCAATGTTTTTGGATCCGATATATGCCCAGCTCAGTCAAGAAATTGGGATAGCAAGTCTTGGTTCCTCTGAAGAAGTCTGTAAGGCCCTGATTCGAGTTCGTCTCATTTTATTCTGCAATTTGAAGACTTTTATAATTTTTTTTCATTTTCTTAAAACTGTAGAAATTAGTTTTTTTTTCTTTCAGTTTTATTTCTTCACGTTTGAGTTTGGTCTATTGGTTGAAGATGGAAAATTTAATGAAAAGAAACGAAATGTGAAAGTTTATGGGGCGGGATTGCTTTCATGCTTTGATGAGCTGAAGGTAAAATATTTTGTTTATGCATACAGATATATATATATATATATGGTTTAAAAAATGGATTATTTTTTTAGTTTTGTATGTCAGCCGATGCTGAAATTCGTCCATTAACAGATGATGTGATTGAAATGGAGCCTGAAGTTACTAAATTCCAAAGATGCTATTTTTATTCGAGGACTCTTAATGAAGCATTTGATATAATAAAGTATGTAATTACTAAAAATTAATATATGAAAGAAAAAAAGAAATCCCTTTCACTTACTTTTTTGAAACGAAAATTTGCATCTCACTTTGTTCCAACCCGTTTAAAAAGTTTTAAACAGTCGATAAGTGTGATTTTATTTCTGTTTTTTGATGCCTAATTTCGTTCCGATTAGAAAAGAAAATACAAATAAATGACCCCTCCAAAGCTGAGCAGCGCAGAAATTATTAAGATTTGATTTACAAAATTTATAGCCGCTTCAAATCAGTCAAATATACAATTTCTGCGACTAATTATAAATAAATGAATTTCTATTTATATCGTTATAAGCTCAAGTTTGAATAAATGGCTGTTGCATATGTAAAAAATTGACAAGCATTCGAGGTTTCAGAAATTTTGAAATAATGTTTTTTTACTCGATGTAAAAGTCAGTGATTTGATAAAAATCACTTTTAATTGTTGGTTACAATATTTTAACGGATTGCAAATTATTTGTAGAATCTCTTATGAAATTTCAGCGCTTTTCAGTTCTCCACATGAAATATCATTTCGAATTCATCGAATTTACTTATAGATCTTACATTTCAAGAACTAAAGGACCATTTTCACTCTACTACGATCCGCTTACACAAACAATAGAAAAGACAACGGATGAAATAAAAACTCGATGAAATGAAAATTCAGTTAAATATATGTTACACGACACGAATCAAACTGATATAAAAAATGACTTTATAACCAACTCTAATCCTTGTCTTTATTCTTTATGCAGATCGCTTTGTTGAATTAAAGTTATAACATCCATCTTGAATTCGTGGTACCTTTGTATTAATTGCAGCAAATCTATTGTTGAGTGTTGCTATCTGTCATCTGTTATTTGTGGTTTTGTGTAAAAGTTTGAATAAGTTTACCATAGTGAATGTAAGTTTACCATATATTAAATTTTTAGTTCCATTTTGTTCATCCACATCTGAATGCAAGAAGTACTGTAGATTATTATCATTGTCAGTAAAGGATCTATTCAAGGTTTCGAATTTCCCGGGATTTTTTTTCTGGGGAACGAGTAGCTGTTTTAGTATTATTTAAAAAAGCAGAGAGATGAATAGTAAGTGAGGATAGAAAACTAGTCGTATTCAAAAGCGTTCCGGTGCTGTAAACAAATGTGGCAAATAATCAAAAAGATTATCGTAATTTTAGTTTTGAAAATTTAGTTGATTGTGAGGCTATTCGATAACTGACTGGAGGCTATTTTTAATGCGAAATAGTTTCTTTGATAATTATTGGCGATACCTTGATTATTTCTGATCATGGAGATCCTCTTTTTCTTTTCCCAGAACTATTTTGTATGATAATAATGGTGTCATTTTGTATGGTAATTATAAAATGTGGCTAATTGGTGATTTCTTATTCAATTCTTTTTTCATTTAACTTCTTTGCGATATTAAATGGGACAGTTCAATTGTTGTTCAAATTCTGATCATTAATTCATTTCAGAGTTCTGTCCATTTATCTCCACAGAAATTATTTATTCTTTGATTTACAATCTTTAAGACGCAATATTACAATTTCCTTGCAAAATAGCGCTGCATAAAACATGTGTAATCGTATTTGTTTTATCATTTCTTTCAAACAAAATCGTTCTGATCGGTTGCATTTAATTAATTCGATAATCCGCAATGACAACGTCAACTCTAAGTGAACAAACTGATGATGAACTGCATTTAACCGACAATATTATTAAATCAGGTTGTACAAACTTTGTTTGATTCGAACGCTGTGAAAAGAAGTCGATTTCTTGCTCTTAAAATTATAAAGTAGAACAATTGCTACCATAATGATTTTAAATAATTTATGAGATATTTTGGAATTTAACAATTATAATAATTTCTCAACTTTATCAAAGCTTGTACAAGTAAGTCCTCGATGGTTAAGTTAAAACCTATACCCCACAAATAGCGCTTATTTCTTCAAATCATTTAGGGTGAAAGACTAAGTGTTGTCAAAGGAATTCAAGACTTTACAATTGTCTGTTTTTAGGAATTCGGTTTTTATCTTATTTCTTCCAAACAATCATTATTATCATTCCTGGCGAAATGAAATCCAAATTTTGATGAGTTAATAGAACTGAAAGCATAAATCTTTTTTCCTAGAATAGATTCTGTTCTTGCGACGACCGATCTGCAAATAATTGATGCAGCATATGATTTTTGTCAGCGTTTGAAGGCACGGAATTTGTTCTTTAGAAAATCTCAGGTGGAAGGGATTGAAGATCGAAATTGTGTAGAGAGTGGTTTGTTACTTCATCCTACATTTTAATATTCCCTATTTCTAGAAGTTTTTTTCCATTCGATCATTCTCCTTTCTTTTTCTTCATTCACTCTTCATTTTCATTTTTTTTTAATATTTCAAATCATTTTCTAAGCGAAAAAATAATCATTTTGGGAAGTACGCAGATGATTTAAAAATTATTGATGCACATTAAAATGACTGGCTTTCCATTATCAAGGAGAACTGCTGACAAATTTGGGGTCACAAAGTGCAGATATCACAAGATCTGATATACATGAACTTGTTAAGGGATGGTAATAACTTATGATAAACTTAAGTGGATAATTATTTTACTAATAGTTAGTAATTGAAAAACTATTTTACGAATAGTTTATTGTCATAATCATTATTATCATTATCATTATCTAAAGGATAAAAAGCATGAGATAATTGTGAGTTTTTCGTGTTGAGGTCATGGTTCACTATTTCTTGGAATTTCTAAATAATTTATATTTGACTGAGATCAAAATATTTGTTTTCTTTATTTCGACAGTTAGTTTTCACTGATTTGAATTCTTTTCAACTTATCATTTATAGCGTATATCCAGTATATTCGAAATCAGGTCGACGGTACATTGTTAAAGTTTCTCCTGGAGGAGGTTTAGAGGCATCATTGCTGCTGCAGGTTTGCTCCTTTGAGTTCCAAAGAAAAAGAAAATTTTGATTAAGAGGATATATACGAATTCACAGGAGCCAATTGGAGTCAGGGACATTTTTACCAATTATCGTTGCAGGCCAAAAAGCTGAAAGAAGGTAATACGTTAGAGGATGTATGCTTGCCACTTCTTGTTGACCATTACTACCATCATATGGTGAGAGATATTTACATTTTCTATCACGGGTAATTTCTTTGACAAAAAATTTCATCGCATAGCACTTTAAGCTATGAATAGGAAACTTTTTTTCTGCCATGGATTTATTTGATGAATGGAGTTACGCTGCTAAATGAAGTAATTATTTAAGGATGTAATTTCAGTCAAGTACACACTTCTTCATACTTGAATTCTGCGAATATGGCTCATTGGAGAAGTTACTTGCAAACAATGGGGCAGTGCCCATGCACAAGCAACATATCGCTAAAATCTTACGTGGAGTTACCATAGCAATCTCCTTCTTACACTCGTAATTTTATCTTTATCTCACTACTCAATTACTAATGTTCTTTTTCATTGTTAATTTTCCATAAAATCTAATCCGGACATCTTATTGATACATTAGCAGCAGTTAGATAGTGTCAAAATATGTACAGAAAGGTATGTTACTACTGCATGTAAATCAACACACGCATCACAGCTATGGTCAGATAAGGCTTAAGATCTACCATATATGATTATCGGATGAATTAGAGCCATAATTATTAGGTCACTATTATGTCAAACATTTCTGAACAACTATTAACATCGTTAACATCACTAAAAGAAACTAACTCTGATAAAATCTAATTCAGTAACTTTGACACTTTTCGTGTTCATTTTTGTTATTGTTTTCAAGTATTTTATCAAGTGTTCAGAAATGAGCAGTGACATTTGTACAAATTTGTAGACAGTGCATTTACCATGGAACAATTTGTACGGCTAATATATTGGTTGATCATCATATGATGGGTCGCTTGACCAGTCTTACAGGAGCACAAGAAATTACTGAAAATATGAATAAAAATAAGCAGTTATCGATGTATGCTGCACCAGAATCTATTCATTCTGAGTAGGTTTAATTATTATATAAATTTTAATTGTTATCTTTGAACGTTTCTGAATAGCAGAAGTGCAATTTTATCAAATCATATTTCATAAAAGAGCTGAATCATTGCCGCAGGATATGTTTGCGTTGGGTGTTGTGTTATATCGATGTCTCATTGGTCGCATGCCGAAAAGAAAATCGAATGGGACGGTAAGTGTGCCTTGCCATCTATATTTACCTCGCATTTATGAATCAAATCGAATTTTTCTTGCGCGAGATCCCGATGGTTTACTTGTGTACAGCACTGATGTTAGATATAAGAAACAATATCGTTACAGATCGATTATCGTGGAGTGAAATCATCAATCACAACGCCAGTAGATCCAAGAATGTGGCATACTGCACAACTTTTGATGTCCAAACGCTTAGATATGCGATTAACAGCCGGTCAGCTACTCCATACCGATTGGATTGCAGCTGCCGCCACTTCTCCGATTACTCAAATTTTCGACTGGAATAATTGAAATTTTACAGACATTCCCTCACAATTATAAATTCATTAAAGTTGAGATATATTCAATTTTCATCTAAGGAAGAAGATCATGATGTGAAGTTAGATATCCTATGAAAAGTAAATATGAAATCCTGCAATCGATTAAATTTTTCGTCCTTTGCTTTTTGCGATCATTTGCTTGAAGGAGAATATAAATGTCCGTAAATATCAACATAAATGTTCTGCAGATGTCGGTAATATATGTACGGATCAGAATTTATAAAGTTCGGATTTCGAATTCTTGCAAAATAAAGACAAATTAAAAAAAGAGAAGCTTCAAAGAACATCAAGAGTTTTAGCTTTATTCAAACAATCATGTATCAGAAGTCGAAACTGTATTGTTTCCAAGTGAAGTTGGAACGGTTTCTTGGAAGAGATTTCCGGATGAAATGTCCGATGAGTTGTTTCGTCCTGCAATACAAATGTAGGAAGCAGAACTTTAAATTAAAAATGAATTCGTTTCAAATTGTAATTTCAAACTTCTATGTTAATTAACTGAATATTGCCAACCGCTTGCAAAAAACTGACAAACTTCTACAAATGTATATGAGATGCCAACAATACTACAAGCGAACATCACAAAACAAAAATGTTCAACATTGTTTAATGTTCATCTTGACGAAGTTATTCAAATTTTATGGAAAGAATTTGAAACAATTTTCAATAGTCATAAGAAATGACCAACCTGCCATAGTTTTAGAGTTTTCTTCATCTTTTTCTTCTGGAATTTCTTTTAATAAATTATTTTCACGGAGGCAATCATAAAGTGCATTTTGCAGTCGCATAAATGTCACTGTCAAATCAGAGTGACCGAACTTTAAACTGTTGCAGAGGTATGCAAATGCAACTTCATTTGTTAAGTCCATTTTAACATTCTGACCGCCTAATCCTGGATGACCAATTAACCATTGATCCTGAAGAAAAAATAAACCAATAAAATCTCCGTAATATCAAATGTTCGAGAAGAAAAATTAATTGAAATTTATTAACAAGTATAGAATGCCTTGGTTATGTTTTCGCATTACTTCTCAAAGTAACATTAACTTTCATACTTGAAAGTTTTTTGTATAGACGAATCCTTTCCCGAACGATACGTTAAAAAAGAAGACTGAATCGATTTGGTTTAAAACTGTAGGATTGCGGAAAAGCTGTTCTAAAGTTGTTTTTCTCAACAATTTTCCTTCGAGAACCAATGCATGAAGTTTTGCAAGTGACCGAGCAGTACTTATACCAGTTGCAGCTGGTATATCCAAAGATCGGATTTCTGGATTGTTGAACATTGTAGGACTCTAGAAGCATTTTATAAGTTAGTACTTGTTGAATCTTCGAATTCAGAATGAATTTAAATAAATCTTCAAGTAAGATATTATTTCCAGTAATTTATGAACATTACTTGGATTCCTTTGCTGTAAAATGTCGCCTAAATTCTGCTCTGACTGTTTCAAAGGTTACGAGATTTGATGATGATGTATCATCAAAAATTACTGATTAGATAAATATACCAATGTGAATGTATAGAAAAATTGAAATACATGTATGTGTATCTACATGCAAACATGCATGTATGTGTTGTATGTGTAGTATGTATATTCGTTTGCATGTTGCTTGCTTGTTTGTTTTTGTTCGCTTTATTTCTGATACATCAGAATCAGATAATAATTATGAAAAACACTACAAGCTTACATTTCCCATCCAAGAAAAATTTTGTTGCACATTACGAAACATTCGCTTTCCAAAAACCACCGGGGTGAACAATCCATTCCAAATCGTTTTTAGTAAAGTTGGATATTCAATCAGCTCTCGAGCGGCTAAAAATTTCGGCACCGAAGTTAGTCGTGCTATCCTATGCTCGAGTTCCACTGGAGCGCCAATAAGCAGATCGAGGTCTAGAACCATTATTGCAAGTGGAAAAACTGAATGGAAAAATCAGCAGTGATAATTGCATAAATATCCTTGATGGAAATAATTTTTAAGAATGATTTTTTTGTTAAATTGTTAATTCAACATGAAATGAGCATACATACTATGTGGCTCAGCTATTTCTTCTCTAAAGAACTGCGACAATGAGCGTTTCTTAGGATCAATTCTCCGTATCAGCTGATCGACCAACCAACCAAATGTCATAACATGGTAACCGACTGCTTCTCCTGGTGTCCAATTTGGTTTTTGATCTTCAAAAATTTTCGACATCCGTTTCCAGTCTCTGATATCTGATTCCTCAATCACATTATCCACATAAGCTAGTCCACCCTGTAATCTTATTTCTTTTGTTTTTTTGATTCTTGCTCTATTTGAAAGCAATTTCTCCATAAAAAAAAATTTTATACCTGGTGTGAAAGTAATGCTTCGATGGTAATGTTTTCTTTATCATTTTGTCCAAATTGAGGCCAATATTTGGTTACTAAATCTTCGTACGCAACAAGGCCACGATCAACCAACATGGCAAAACATATCGCACATATGCTCTGAATTATGGATTTTTTAAATTATAGTGATTAGTGATGTTGTGTAAATGATGCGACTGGACTATCCTCAAAAGTTCTATGCTGTAATCAATTTTCAAAACTTATTCTTAGAAAATAACCTTAGTACAGCTGAACAACAATGTCATTGTATCGTTCTTCCACTTTCGGTGTGATGTTGAATCTGCATATCCGCCCCAAAGATCGACCACTTTCTCTCCTTTGAAATAGGCCGCAAATGCCGCACCCTCACTTTCCCATCGTTGTGTGAAATTATTGCTAAAATATTTTAATTTGAAATCTCAAAATACAGATGCGTCGTCATTTTACTTCAATCAGATCTTAAAAATGTGCAATAATTTCTCAACTCAACAACCTGTTTCGTTTCCAAAATTTCTTGAGATTTTGCAATTTGTTGATAAACATTATTGCTGTTTTGAGGTTAAATCAAATTTGGAATTATAATATTTGGATCATTTTTAATTGGATTTTTTTTAAGGTGAAAGTTCTAATGTGATGTAAATTGTTGTCTGAGCTTTAATTAGTATAATAAAATTTGTTATGACTTTTTAAACACCTAACTCCATTTATACGCTTTCATGTCATATTTCATTAAAATTGCATTCACTGAGCTTTTTACCTATTTCAGTTAGTACTTTATATTTCTGAAATCCTTACAACAAATTTGGGAAGTTATTGACTAAAAACAGTATAGATATCCTATTTTAATTCTGTGGAAAGGAAAGGACGACGCTATCAAATAGAAAAATTTTAAATTCAATTCAAAGCGCTGAAAATCGTTTAGAAAATTTTATTTAAATTGCATTTTAAATAAACTAAATTCGGAAATTCAACTTAAATTGCTTTTACAATATGCTTTTGGTTGTATGTAAAAAAAAAAAAACTTTTTTGTAAATTATTAAATCGAATAAAGAACTTACTAAAAAACTTCTTTAACTTTATTAAATCGTGAATCGCAATCACCGTCTACAATGATTGGAAGTCGAGGCATCAGCTAGGATTCCATTTACTGGAGAAGCAGAAAAACTGGCGACCACTACAGTGTTTTGTACACTAGGATTTCTTGTGTAAAGTGCACACTTCTTGATTGATATTTCGGAAATTATTCTTTTTTCATTTGAATTTGCTGTACAAATGAGTCATGCAGCAAATTCATTTGTTTCATGCCCTTACTCTATTTTATTCCTTACTTCCTACGCTTAGTAAACTATTGAAATAGATTTTATAAAAGACGATATTTTGCCCAACGATGACAAAGTCAGTCCTAATAAAAATTAGGCCATTTTTTTCTAAAGAATTTGAGCTAAAAAAATTTGAGTATTCATAGACTTTTTCCAAGGAAAAACAATCTTTATGACAAAAAACTTTTTGTAAAAGGTATGTCAACTTTGCGAGGAAATCGATCCAAAATGCTGCTCTCCATTATTTTTTTTTGTTCAATGGAAAAGTTATAAATGAGAAAGAGATCGGAACGAAATGAAAATGGAAAGAAGAAATTGAGAGAATCAGTGATGCAAGAAAAACTTTTTCTTCCAAAAAATGTTGGAAACTAGAAGTAATGACATGAATTAGAATATTTTCAGCAAAAGTTTTCTATGAATTTATCAGTCATTGTGAAAACTTGTTTATCAATTTCGATCAATTAAAAGAGAAATAAGTTGGAAATTTTTACCAAAATTATGAAAAATTTCAATAAGGAAAATAGTTAGTTCTTGTACCAGGCATTATTAATTAAAAAAGATATGCTATTTAAGTGTGTTTCGACGAAAACAAGGATATAAGCAGAAGCAAATAAGAAGGAAATTACATGAATTAGAAGTAAACTGAATGAAAGGCCTTTCTAAAAAAACAATCAATGAATGTCCTGATAGTGGCAATGAGTGTTTTTTAAAAAAGCATGTGTTTGTTTCGCAGCCCTTTAGTATACCATCATTATTTGTAATGCATGGATAATAAGTGGATATGGGGTGAAAGTTCATCGAGAAAGAACACTCATTAATTCTCAGCTACTAGAGAGTGCAAAAAAGAATAATAGAAATATCTAATTGCACATAATTGCTATCATATCAGCTTTAGATATGAAAGGCAACGATAATCATAATTATGTATGTGATGTTTGTGTTTGTGTGTGTATGGGTATGTATGTATGCATGTGTATAGATATGTGTGAGTGTGTGTGTGTGTGTTTGTGTGTGGGTATTTGTGTGTGGGTATTTGTGTGTGGGTATTTGTGTGTGGGT
>JARVGP010000372.1:21110-49206 GCA_029876185.1 Mansonella ozzardi | reverse complement strand
TTTTTTTTTTTTTTTTTTTTTTTTTTTTTAAAAAAAAAAAAAAAAAAAAAGAAAAGAAAAAAAGCAATAAAAGATAGATAGAGCATCTTTTAAGGTAAAAAATAAAAGAACTTAAAAATGTGAAATGAAATTTTAGAATAACTTATATTGAAGAATATATCAATAATTTATTTAAAAAAAATTTATTAGTACAAATTTACGAATCAATATCAATTTCACAATTATGATAATATATTTTGTAAAATAGATAGAAGAAGAGTTTCACTTACTTTTCCATCTATTTCATTCAAACTTTTTTCTGAAATATAAAAGAAATTGAAAAAAATTTCCACAAAAGCTGAAAGTTTTTTTTTTGTTTTACTCATAAATTTTGCACTGATAACTTTTTTGTTTATGCCTATGTTTTTGTGAACTAGAAATTAGAGAGTGAAAATGATAAGCAATGATTTGTGATCTTTGTTTTGTTTTTTTTTTTTCTCATTGATACTTGTTAAAACTTCCATTTTCTTATTACATATTTTTAGTGAGAAAATTATCTTTGCCTTATTTTGTTATAAACATCTTTTTTAAACTTCCTTCCTTGTTTTTTTCTCTGCTTCTCTTTCAAATAGATTATATTTGCTCATTTATTTGATCCATTAAAAGTTTTCCACTCATTTATGCTATCTCAACCAATAAGTTTCAATTGTGTACCCAACCAGGCTGTTTTTCTAAATTAATTTAAATAACACTGTTAATATTTTCAATTAAATTCTCTTTTTTTTTTTTTTTTATTTACTTTTAGCTATATGTTTTAGTATAAAATATTATTACAACGATAGAAAGTTTTAGTTAGCTTCTAAATCATCGATAGCGCGGAAAAATTACACTCATTGGGATTATTTATTATTCATCGTTGTTATTAGTAAACAAAATGAATAGAATGCGAGAGAGAGAGAGAGGGAAAGAGAAGGAGACAGAAGGAGAGAGAGGGGGAGTTGAGAGAGACAGAGAGAAAGAGAGAGTTACTATTTAAATGGAAAATATGGGAATAAAATTTATCAGTTCAGATTTGATTATTAATTAATTCTAAGGGGAATTTATCATTGATTATTTCATTTTTTCTTTTTTCTTTTTTTACATTAAAAAATAATTATATTATTAATAAAGTTTATAAATATTATTTAAAAAAAAAATAGTATTTATTCATTTATTCATTATATCTAATATTTCTCTTTCTTTCTCTTTCTCTTTCTCTTTCTCTCTCTCTCTCGCTCTCTCTTTCTCACTTCAAAGAGATTAATTATCAAATTTTAATCTTTCTCTTAAAATTTAATTTGGATATCAAAGTGGACATCTACCGGGAGTACCCGTTAAAATGCATATAATCTCATCGATCCAATCGATACTATATACATTATCTTGTGCTATCATCTACCACTCGTCCATTATCTTATCTTCCTTATACTTCTTACAGCTACTGTTTTCATCTTACTCTGCCCCACAAACATTTTTAGTCCAATCGATTCGATTCGACGTCTCCACAACATTCTATAAATTCACATTTGTTATGTATTTACATACACATACACAGACACATATATATCACATACACACATACACACACGCATACATACACGCACACGCACACGCACACGCATACACACACATACACACACATACACACACAAGCATCATATATAAATAAGTATGCACGGAATGGGAGGCACACACACACACACACACACTCATATTATTTCTCCATAATCAGATGGGTAGTTTCATCATGAAATAAGAAATAGGTTACAATATGGTGATAATTTTGATGTTAAGTTAAATTATCAGGTTTCACGTAAATTAGAGATAAGACTTACAATGGAGAACTCTTAGCATGTTAAAATTTTGTTTAATTTTCTTTCTTTCTATGTAGAAATTGAGGTAACTGAAATTGTAAGGAAAATATATTACACGTATTAGCAATCTTTTCTCACTTTCAGAAAAGAAAAATAATTTATATTGCAATTAATGATTGTTAATAAGAGATTTTGATAATCATGAAATATGATATGATAAAATAGATGAGAGGAAAGAGAAAAAAACATTTCATAAAAACTTCCCATAAAATTCCAAAATCTAATTAAAATAAATGAATCGTAGTAATAGTTAGTGCCTAGAAAAAGATCGGAGAAACTTTTTTGGGTATGCGATTGAAATGTAATTGAAATTGTAGTATTGATTGTGTGAAGCCTTAAACTTCGTGATGCTAGTACCTAGAAAAGGAAAGTATCAAATTTAGTTGAAGTAACAGATAAATCGTTTAATCTTATTTCTATATGTATATCTGAGGAATATTTGAATAATATGAACAATGCATTTATTGAATGATTGATGATTTGATTAGGATTGCTTTTTTTTTGAAATTATATTTTAAGCTTTAGTTAATGGATATTTTCTTTAATCATACAAATTAATTTATTTTTTTTTTTTAATTTTAGGTCAAGCTTGTGCTGTCCAAATGTCAGTTGCGCCACGTTTAATGGTTCATTTTTCGGTGGAAGTTGGTGCAGTACGACCATGGGAATATGTATTTGTTACTGGTTCTGTACCAGCTTTAGGTAGCTGGAAACCATCCGATGCGTTTCTTTTATCTCCGGATCCGAGCTCTGCGTTAGCTATTTTAATCCCATTATTGTTTGATTTAAGTTTAGAAATTCGAAGTAATTATTAGGACATTCGAAAAGTTATAGTTTATTCTTAATAATTTGAAGTGACAGAAGCTTTTCGTTTTTCTTATTGCTCTCTAGTTTCATCTCATTGAAAGTAGTAGTTCTGTATTCGGGAAAAGAAATTGTAATTGCTGAATTCTTGTTTTTCTTGAAAGTATATAAAAGTAATTGTTAAAGTGTGATCACTGAAAATCAATGAATCAAATATGAAATGATCACACGTTATAAATGGTTGTACGGGTATGTTATGTAATGCAGCTCGTGTTTAAATTCTTCTTGTTATTCCTTTTTATATCAGACTTGCTGATCAGATGTAATTGAAAAATAACTTTCACATGAGATAACTAAAGGATAGTCTTTATTTTTTTTGAAGTTGAAATAATCTATGGAAAATTACATTAGTCTAAGCATTAAAATGGAACTTATTTTGGAACCTAGCTTCTGAAAATCTCATTTAGTCTTTTTTTTTTTTTTTTTTTGATGATATTAAGATATTTTGGTGAGAATAACAAAAGGTAGGAGTTGAGAGTTGCAGAAAAATCAAATTTTCAAATCATTCTAACATTGTTTTTTAATATTTGTTTCATTAAAAAATTCATTTGTAGGTGATTTAGTTGAGTAAATAAATAGAAGGAGAGATAGAAAAGATAGCTTATTCTTACTTTAATAAGTTCAAAAATATCCATACAACGCACAAGAAATATACGACGCAAATTATTGCGGATGAAAGATAATACTAAAAATGATGTTTAATATTAGAAAAGAGAAGGTCGAATATTACATGGTACTGGTTTTAATATGGTAAGCATTCGACTTAGAATGAGGCCTAGAGAAAAAAAGTAGTTATGGATATTATTTCTGGTAAAAAAAAAAAAATTTTCGAGATTCTATTATGTTTGCTTTGCAGAAGGCAACGTTGGGAAGGTGCTGTGGAAGTTGGATTGGAACCAGTAAAATTCCGTTATTTCATTGGATATTATTTGCATAGTGGGAAAGAAGAAGAAAAAAATGCAAGTTTTTTTTTTTTTATCTGTTAAGAAGAGTAAGAAATGAAACAAAAGAGATTCTTAGCTAATGTTGGGTTTTGTAGAAATATCTAAATGAGATACAAACAGATAATTTCAGGAATTGGTCGTTAGTAAATGGGAGTCATTTCTAAATCCTAGGACCATTTTGCCAGTTGTTGAATCGATTTCGGATGGGCGTCATTTGCGTGTCACCGACAAATTTGGTTGGAATTGTAAGATTTCCATTGCGTTATTTTTCTCTGATGAGCATATATTCCATCGCAGTTTCATCTTGCTAATGAATTATTTGTGTCCCATACATGGAAATAAGGTTATGTCGTCCATTTGAGCAAGCAGAGTCAAAGGTAAACATATAATCCTTAACTTTAGTTAAGATTATATGTTCCTTATTATTTTATTAGGAAAGGATTCAGAACTAGTAGGTGGAGGTTCGTATTGCTTTGTACTATGTAGGAAATATGATAGCTTATTTCCATATTTTTTCCTCTCACTTTCAGAGAAGCTCTGGAATTTATACCATTTCAGCCGGCAAGAATCTTGTAAGCGATGCTTCACTTATGGGAGAGAATCAGAACGAAATTTTACTTCGCTTTCACGGCAATCCATTTAAATTTTATAAGAAACGATATGCGGAACGTTCTTATTGTATTAAAGTGACCCCGTTTGATTTGAGACATAAAGAGGTAACTTTTTTTTTTTGTCACATTACATCTTAATATTCAGTTTCCAGCTGTTTCTCGATATTATAAAAATTTCTGTGAATCTTTATCTTTGTTCTGTTATATCTTTTCTCCTGAACATTAACAGAATTTGCTTCGCAAAAATGAACTGACATTCCACATACTATAAGACATAGAAAATTAAAGTTTTTTCTTAAAATTAACATATATTTTTTATTAACATCTCAGACTTAATTGCTGTATGGCATGCGTGATTTTTTTTACGAATAACTTCTTCCAAGTTTAGATGTACAGGTACGATTTGAAAGAATGTACTACTTGGCGATCGTGGTCATTCGCTGTAGGCCATTTTCATTTCAGATTATTCAGATGTTGTGATTAGAATTAGTCTTTTGTGCTACAGTTTGTTTTTAAAACCATAATAGGGTTTGATATTATCATTTTTTTTTTTTTTTTTTCATGAATTCTATTCGAAGTAAGCCGTCAGTATGACGGCAACTGGATAATATCAATGTAAACGGGGATATATGTCTTGGAAGCTTTTAGCAATTCAAAATAACTATTTATTGTTAAAAACTAATTAGCTAGTGATATTATAAATTTGATTTGATGATAAAGCACATAGCACTCACATATAGTTGCAACGTCTGGTGATTTGGTAGTTGTCTGTTTTCTCTGTTTGCAAATTGTCTTGTGTCACTTGTTCACGTGGAACAAAATTTTGTTGCTTACAAGTAGTCTTCGCTTCTTTACATTTTATCCATTATAACTTGTTGGATTTACTAGCTCATTATCAACCGAAATTATGTCTACTGAAAATAATGGATAATACGATAATTTTCAGACTGGGGCTCATCCATTCCTACGTTTTTTTTTTTTTTGTTGACGTTGCATTTCTTATCTCAGACGTTTACTTGAATCCTAAACTTCTATAGCATATATTTCATCGTTTTAGAAACGAGCTCATTAGGTTGTACTTTTTCTGTTTTCAAAAAATTGTATAATTCAAATCAATCAATTTAAGATGAACTTAGTTAGAAGATCAATTTATGTCTCTTCAAATTTGTTATTGATTCACCTCTTTGATCTGGAAGCCAATTTAGTGCTTAGTACACAAAGCAATATATCAATGCATGAATATGTTGTGCTAGTTTAGAAGTCTTTAATAAGTCATAGTAGTATAAGCAAGCAAATTTTTTCAAATTTTAATCTTGTCTTTTTACAGGCCGGCAGCGTAGATGACGATGATAACGAAGAGGGTCAGGATGTTATACAACCGATATTGCCATCATATTCAGTGGCACATATTGCTGTAAGATTTTATATTTCTGTCGCACTTTTAAAAAAATTATTCCCATATCATTTGTGTAGATCTGCATTGTGCATTGTATTTTTTAATCATTATATCATCAGGAATCAAACGAATAGAGGATTGGTAGTGTAAGTAATGGGGTTTTTTGCTGGACAATTAGTGGGTTCTTTGAGTACGTTTGACGAAAATATGAAAAAATGTACATTTTTAAGATTTGCTGAGGTTGGCGTTATTTTAAGTAGCATGCATTTGCGCCACGTACGCTTACATACATTTCGTGATGATTTTTATGATTGATCTCTTATAGCAGAAAATGGAATGTCAATCTTTAGACCTAATGTGGAATTCATCAGATTGCACTTTGTATTTTATCAATACAAACACAACACACTACATAAGCACTGATTGAATGGTATTTATATTCTTAGTAGTTTCGAAAGAAGAGGGAGATTATCATATGCTGACTGATCATTCTGTTATCAAGTGCCTGATGGGATTAAAGTTTTCTGGTGCCCAGCATTAATTTTTTTTTCAGGAAGATATCCATATGTTTTCATTCGGTTTGCATCGGTAGATGCGCTGCATTGAATAACCGGTTGGGTATTCCTGGTCGTCCTTTCACTGTTTTCTTTGAAGATTAATATTTCTGCTTAATTGCTAGATGAATGCAGCTTGCACAAATGTATCTGTAGCAATAGAAAGTGGCGCAAATGTTCCGTAGTCATTACTTGATACCGTAGAAAGTTCAAATCTCTATATTTTCTAAATACATTTAATATAGCAAAAACTAATTGAGCAATACGTAGAAAAATATGATTAGATTGGTGTTTTTTTTTTTTTTTTTTTCCGGAAAAAAAAAAAAACAAACACCCTTGCTCAGATTTGTATTTCAACTACAAATGCGCATCTTGCAAATGCAAGCTGGTGGAGCTAAAGATCTTATTTATATTATAAGTCTAGGATGCTAAATTTTTATAGACTTTTCCCTATTTCGACGTGATTTTTGTTCATCGTCAATTTACCGTCTTTGAAATTTAGATAAGTAAATTTTGTTTCCTACCGAAAGCCTCAACTTGATTTTTAATTTTTATCAAATTGTAGTACATTGAATCTCGGGAGCAAATATTTTGTTAGGAGCGGAGATTGATTGTCTCCAAGAAGAAACTGCGGTAGTTAAGCAGTCTGTGTAAATAATTTGCTGACCAAAATCATTTTTGAACAATTGTCAACAAAATTTAGAGAAATTTGAATTGAACTGACATCGAAATATTACCAAACAACATTTTAAGATGCTTGGAAAACTGGAATTCAAGAAGTTGCTGGCTTTTGGTAGGAGTTATGAATTTTGTGGTAGTTTGAAAGTGAGAATACTTTTAGGGTGCAAAACTAAGAACATTCTTTCAGATTCAGATACCCTCTTATTTTTGTATTTCGCCTTGAGATCAAATTTTAGCAAACGAAAATTTTATATTCCCTAGAACTTCGTTAGCTTGGTTAATCGGATTTGATGTTTTTGATGTCATTAAATAAGCTGGTTTCATAAAGAGAGTGGCGTATCAGTTCGGAAAGCTTATCCGCCAGTTTTTGCGTGCCATTGTAGGTCGCGTTTAAAGACACAAAATTGATGGAAGGTATGAAAGTGAAAGTTGATTTGTTCAGTTCTAGAGAGAAGGGAAGGTTTGGTTTTCAGTATTCAGCGATGGTTGCTTCACTTCATTAAGGCATAGTGTAACTGTTAAGCGTAGTGTTTTTTTTTAAGTAGTCTATAATGAAAGGAAAGGATGTTTACTAAAGCAGTGATGGGCCTGAAACCATAATAAACAAAAAACGGCTAAAATCTATTTAAAAGTAACTTTCGTAACCCTGGACTATTAAACGGATTCGGTCCCATCACGGCCTTTTACAAATGTGTTTTCAATGGTCTTTGTCTCTTTGATGTAATAACAGTGTTCCGTTACCATGTGTAGAATTCATAGATATAATATTAAGTGAATGGTAATGTTTCTAGTGGAAGCCACCTTCATAGAATTCATAGTGGAAGCCACTCTTTCAGATTTTGCCGTAATGTGCTTGCTGCAGCATGATGGATGGAGGAAAAATTCAGATATAATGTGATGGGTTGTGTCCATCCATTGGTCGTATGATGATAAGAAAATACTGTGAGGATCGAGGAAGGAATTGAATCGTAGCGATGTCGAATGTTGTCTGCACAGCACATAT
Source organism: Mansonella ozzardi (assembly GCA_029876185.1). NCBI lineage: Eukaryota > Metazoa > Nematoda > Chromadorea > Rhabditida > Onchocercidae > Mansonella > Mansonella ozzardi. The sequence goes on along the minus strand of JARVGP010000372.1, from coordinate 41,261 downwards.
TACATACCTTTTTCATCAGAAGCTTTGTTATCAAAGCTTACAGATGCCGTGGAGGAGGAGCTGAACCCAGAGTGATACCATCTACTACTGCTACCATCACTGCTACGCACATCACTGTCATCAGCAATGAATGAAGCACAACTATCAAATCTTTGTTGTGCGCAACCCGCAATTTTAATTTTCAGATTTTATCATCGGATGATCCACATTACCGCGAACAGTCGCCATCCGGTGATCGCTTTAAAGTTGGCAGAGATTATTTCATATTCCGGACGCGATCAGTGGTGGTGGAGTTTCTTGTTAGCATCAACTTTTTTTCAAAAAGAAAATCTTTTCCTTTAAATTACATTTTTTATATCTTCCAAGGATTTTTCATCGAAAACTTGGATATACTAAATATACAATATTGGCCAGCAGCTAAAAATTTTTAGATAATCTGCGAGCAAATCTGTAGATTATCAGTAGTCGTGTTTTTAGAAATAAATTTTTAGATATTTCATGAGTAAATTTATAAATAATCTACAAGCAAAAATTGTTCAAAATGAAAGCATGGAACGATGATAAAAGGCAGACATTCAGAATTCTTTTGAGACTTTTAATGGGATAATTCAAATCATAGTTACCGTTTCGGAAAACTCACCTGGGCTGTCTGTCCTGAACATCCTGAACATTAGCAACTGAATCTTAACATAATCAAACAACGGGGACGACAGAGCTTTTTTCAGAGTTCATCATTGCTCTTTGTGTAGATGGCATTATAGATTTTTTTTTTCTCTATAATATCAGAAAAAAATCGAATATTAACGATATTAAAAGATCCAACTGAATTGTCTACCTTCCATGAAAGACAATTCCCTTGAAAAGTTGTATAGCAGTTAAACTTAGCCTCTGTCAAAGATAAATGCAGCAATTTCAGTTAAAATAATTCATGAGATAACTGACTAGCCTCTAAAAATTTTCTCTGCTTCCCTTCATGTTCGAATATTAGAATTGGTATTCATGAATTAGGAACATGAAAACCAATCTAATAAAGACAAAAAAAAAGATCGTAGATATCTTTTATATTTAAAACTCTGATCTGTCGGAAAAGTCTGATCTAAAAACATGTGAGTAAGTAGAGGCAAACAACCTGATATTCGTGAAAACCGTTATCGATTTTGTCAGTCATAAAGCATGTTGTTTTTAACCCCTTTCGGTTAGACGTAAACGTTTGAGGGTTTCCGGATAGAATTATTTGCCTCTGACGATGAACATGGACCGTCCACGGAACGTTTTGCGATTGCCTACGCACTGCCTTCATCATTTCACGGAACATTTGGTATCGCTGGTGAACCGCTTCTGGTAAACAATCGCCCAATTGGACAAATAAATGGTTGGTTTTTGTCAGACAATTACATTTTTCGTTTTTATCAAACTTTTTTCCCGGAAATGAAATACTCTTCTTCAAGTTCTCTAACCAATCTTTCAACTTTTTAGTTTGTTCGTCGAGTAGATGCTCATCTTTTATTATTCCGATGGTTTGGCTCCTTTCCAAATCTAAATTAAATTGCTGCTGTTAGGATTAGAAAAGCTTGTAATAATTCTCATTGAAACAAAATTAGGATATGTGGTCATCTATTTGCAGTGGAATATTTGTTCATTCGACCACTTTCGACATCATGTTCAGTAGAGAAACTGGATATCTCATATGCTAAACACTGGAAGAAGCGACAGCCTCTTGAAGTTGGTCACAGGGGTATGGGCAATTCGTATACGAAGTATGTTGCTCTGTAATTAATTTGTAATTTATTTCTTTAAACAGGTCGTAGAGATTGCCAAGCTTTATTGTTTGACGAAATTTGCGAAATTGAAAGTCTTCTGTGCTCACAGTTACGATCAAAGATTCCAGTGGGATACAGCTGTAAAAATATGCAACCTTTATAAAGATGTAGACGATTGAGTTACTCTTAGACATGCTTTTTGTTTTCGAACATGAAATGTAATATTTCAGGATGAATGCAGGCCGTGAGAATACAATACATTCGCTCAATACCGCTGCAAAACGTGGTGCAGATTATGTTGAATTTGATGTTCAACTTTCGAAAGATAAAGTTTGTTTTTGCTTGTTTCGCGAGGTTGGCTATATTTAACAAACTTTGTTGAATTCAGGAATTGATGAAATCTCTCAAAAATTCAAAAATACGGAAAAGTCGGGGAGTCAACTGGCACCTTTTGAAATAAAGTGCAAAATTTAGTGAGATATTGTTATAGTTAATCCTTAATATAATTTTAATTGCTACTCAAAGAAAAGGTACTTTAAGTCTTTCAGGTGGTAGAAATTATGGATTATGTGAGTCAAAAATCAAACTGTGATTAATAATAGATAGATACGGTGTAATATGTTTAAAAAAATCAAAAAAAAAAAAAAACCATTTTATAGATTGCCGTTATATTTCATGATTTCCACGTTTTGGTTGCTGTAGCAAAACGTCGGGCTGCTCATTTGGAACCGCAGACTCCTGAAGGAGCTAATGATTACCATGAAATCGCTGTGAAAGATCTAAGATTGAAACAGCTCCATTTACTTCGTGTATGTCTGTTTAGTTCGTCTAATTTATTTTCTTTTCACTGGGATCTCTGAGTATGTGTCTCTCTTATGCTAATAAATGATCTAGGAAGATTAAAGAACTAGTCTTAAAAAAAATTAAAAAACTGGCGCTTTGTTACTGAGCTTTTTCTATTCATAACTTCTCTTTCCTTCTCTGATGACTGGAAAGTGTGAAATTTAAATGTTAGTACTTTCTTCTGACGCCCAATTACTAATATTGGAATGGAAATAATGAAATTCTCACCGTTTCCATGTTTTTAAACAAGGAAAAACTTTGTAGTTGGAACATTATAAAGCGAATCAGACAAAGCAGAATTACACAAAGTTAAGTGCAGAAGCAGATGAACAAGATGAACGTCTACCGTTTCCGACACTGGTAGATGCATTACGGCAGGTTGATTCATCCGTTGGATTCAATATCGAAATAAAGTATCCAATGATGCAAAAGGTTTCTTGGTTTATAGTACTCTTCAGTACTGCAATTTTAACAATACTGAATTTATTCCATCAAAGGAAAGATTAATAGATATCAGGAAAGATGTGTATTAGTAGATGTTTGAATAAATGCCTAACCTAATCCTGCATTTCAGTTTATATTTGTAGTGGGTAGGATATACAGGTAACCACTGTTACTGAAGTGGAAACTTTGGAACTTTTTTTTATAAATATACTTGTGAAATATAGTTTTTAGCTTATGGGAGCATTAATTTTGATAAAGTAATTTTTTTTAGAATGGATTACATGAATGTGAAAACTATTTCGAACGCAACGATTATATTGATATCATTCTCAATGATGTATTAAGCAATGCTGGCGATCGTCGAATTATGTTCTCTTCATTTGATCCTGATTGTTGTGCCATGTTGGTTTTCTTTTCTGATTATATAGGGGTTATCATTTCCGCTGGAATATTGTGCTTCTGAAAAAGAAATGTTTTTTGAATTAGTGAACGACCGTTATATGCACATGATAAAGTAATTTACCGAAAGGAAGGAAAAACCATGCTTGTATAAATAATACCAATAGGCTGAAACTGAACTTCTTAAACTATTTAGTTGAGAATATTTTTCAAGTGATTAACATCATTCATTATATGCGATTTTTATTTAGTTTTCATATTGTTCAAAATATTTAAGTATAGTGAGAGAGCAAAGAATGAATCAAGCAACATTTGTATCCAGTAGACTGCTTATTAATTGAATAAAAGCCATATTAATAATATCTTTTAGCGTATTATGTTTTCTGTAATCAAATTCTTATTGCAGATTGGCAGCAAAGCAACATTTATATCCTGTACTGTTTCTTTGCGTTGGTGTCTCAACTCGTTATGAACCATTTGTTGATTTGCGTTCATCAACTTCTAATGCTGCTCTTAATTTCGCAGCTTGTATTGATATCCTGGTATGCTATTATTACTCATTCATCCTAATGTTGAATATATCTAAGCATTGTGCCACATACTTATCACCAAAGCAGTGAGTTCAACGGGGTGTATCGCTGAGTAATATTTGTGATTCCAAAATTCATTTTAGATTTGTTTTTTCTGAAATTTCGATTTGAATCCCTGCGGCACTTGATGGATGCTCAAGTTACTGAAGACTGTTCAGAGAAAGAGATCATGCCTTTGTGAATCACTGTTTTTTATTGACTTCCATTGCTGTTAATTTTTTAGGGTGTGAATTTTCATACCGAAGACTTATTAAGAGACCCATCACCTATACAACGTGCTCGAAAATTTGGTTTAATATCGTTCGTTTGGGGTGATGATCTTGATAATAAAGAAAATATCGATTACTTCAAAAAAGTACTTCGCGTCGATGGTCTTATTTATGACAGGTGAATTTTTGGAAATTATTATAAGTAATTCGCTTCACAGAGTACCTGAAGCACTTTAAAGATATCTAAGACGAATTGTGTAACTGTGTACTGTAGTATCATTTCTCTTGTATTCTGCGCAACCATGATTTATCAGGTACTAAAGAGTGATAATGGTTTTCTGTTCTTATTCTCCTTAATCAAATATTTTTTCCTGTCTTAGGATTGGTGAAATCGAGGAACGTCGAAATGTTTTTCTGGTAGAACGTGAAGCAAAAGCATCATTATTTCGACATAGCAATTCACCAACCACATCTCGTACCGTTTCACTTGACGGGGGACCGCCGTCACCTACTGCATCGGAAATTTCTCATTCCTCAGGGTCTACTATTTCATCCAACAATTCGTTTTATTTGCATCACTCACAAATTTCTTCCGGAAAAACGTGCGTTCTTTTTTTACTTGAGTATTACGACCCTTTTTTTTTTTCAGTGAAGACTCGATATAATTTCGAATTTATTATTCATATTTTTATTGGCACGAAAAATGGAGTAATGTATCTATTTGTGTATCTTTGCAACTGCCTCTTGGTAATGGTACATCCATTTTTGAAACTTATTTCTAAAATTTTATCAGATCCGATGTGAAATAAAAAGGAATAATGTTGAAGTATGGCGGTGCATATTCTTCTGAATCTGCAAATCACCTAAAAAGAAACTTCCATGTTCTCGAATCCTCATTTGCCTAATTGATGGTTAGACTTACTCAAATGATGGAGTGGCTTGGTGTTTTACCTTTAGTCCTCTCTTAATGCTTTGCTGACCAATGATTTCAAGATTGTAGTTTCACCATTACTTAAGTTCTCACATCTTCTTAAGGATAGGCTTAACATTCTGGATGAATAGTTGAAGAAAGATTATAATTTAAACTTCATCTCTCTATCATTTTTTCATTGAACCAAAACAGAGGATTTCATATGACTTCATAATCTATGATTTGCACTATTTTATTGTGGCGCATTCATATCTTTTGGCTGTTCTTTTCTATAGGTGCAATTTTTGACAGGAATTGAATAGTAGTAAAGAAATTGTCCTTCATCATGATATTTTAATTGTTAAACTAGTTAAATTCTGTATTTTCAACAAATTAGAAAGAGAAAAGTAGTGTATTTCGATGACTATAATTTTTGTTTTTTTGCTTTCAGATCAGTCATCTGGGAGATGTACTAATGAAGAGTAATAATGGGGCACTTGGTAAAAATCTTTTGACACCAACAAATAATTATTTCCATTTTTCGTCATATTTCTAGAAGCCAGTTGTATCGTCGTGCTATGTTTCCGTTTATTATTTTTTTTTTTTGCTTTTAATATATCGGACCACACATATAAATATTTGAACTGGATAATTGAATGTTTTTGATATTGTGATAGATTTGTCCCAGGTATTATGTGTCTCTACTGTGAAATTTAACATTTATTAATGAATTCTTTCATGGGCTTTATGGATGTTAGGTTTTTCATTTTGTATATGCGCATATTATATGCTTAAATCATTCCATATATGCACATTGTTACTTCCATTTCTGCATACTTTTTATCTGATATTTGTTCATCAATTTCTATAAGTCTGATCTTAATGTCTTCCCATCCCTGTCACTCAGGAGATATTTAAATTTGCCTTTTTTACATATCGATCAAGAAGACTACGAATTATTAATAATATGCAGATTACATGAAATATTATCCATTTGCACAGAAATGTGAACGTTAAGCTCTATAAGATCTTCAGCGTTCGACTTTGATATTTGTTTATTGTATGTACTTTTTGATTTCAATGTTCTTTTTTGTCGAATTTTGATATTTTATCATTCCAGCAGCATAAGTCGAAGTCGTACGAAATTTTGACATTAAATAAAATCGTTGTATACAAAGATTATCTTTTTTTTTTTTAATGTTTTTATTTTTGTATTATATTTCATGCACCTATGGATGATATTAGCGTATAAAATATGTAATGAACGATTTATTTTACGCAACATATTTATAACTGAAAAAATTCGAAATGATTTTTCCAAACATTTGTAATATTTTTTTTGAAATGCAGATAAACAAACATTTTCATAGAACTGATAACATCTGACTCTTCTGATATTTTTGTTGGCGTTTCAATTTCTTTTTTGTTAAATATCATAAATTAGGACATGTTATTAAAACACTGCAAATAGTAATGTGATCATGGTTGAAATTTTCAAGTCATCGATTTGATTTTCTGCTCTGGATTAGTTCCTGTTTATTGGTTAGATCAAATTAGAATGGTGGTTTCTAATTCTGAATGAGGAATCATTTCACTTTTCATTTGTATTAGGATCATCTTGACTTTTTTATTTGTATTAAGAGCTGCTGATTAAGTTTTTTTCATTAGTAGCAAGGACGATAAATAAATGCTGAATTTTTTTAATTTAAAAAATATGCTTTTTAATCAAAATATTTAACATATTAGTTAAAAGAAAACAGCCGTTTCTGTTTCCTACTTATCACGGTACCATATCGTAAACCATATTTTAATTCTCGCGGAGAGCCATTTGAGAACCATCGGTAATTCATATTAGAAAGCAAAATGTGGATTGGATGCAATCTTCAGAAGACATAAAATTAGGATCTTGGGAAGAATTTATTAAGCTTAGTTGCAAGTTTATGATTGAGAATATGAATTATTTTTACTTCAGCAATTATATTGTTGTAAGAGCGATGCCTTCGCGTGGAGTAAATATTAAACCAACAAGTAGTAGCGATTCCTCAAATCCAATCAGGAAAAAAGTGGAATTATTGGTTTCGCAGAAATTACACACCGATCAGGTATACGGGCAATTTTTATTTCTGATGATATACAATTCAAGTTTTAATTTATGCATGAAAATTTTCGCCAATATTTTTTGTTCATTGTAATTCATTCCGGAATAGCTGGTGATATGTTATTCTCGTTTATTCGCTTAGTTAGATTATTCATACTAGAAAGCAAATGTTAATGCTTCACCAGTGTTGTTAGTTGGGAGCTTTGATCTAATTTAGAAAACTATTTAGCCAGAAGTGGTAGTAAACATGAAAATTTTGGAAGTCATAAAAGCATATGTTTGCAATACACGAAGAGATAATCTGCAGACTATCGTTAGATTTATTTTAAGCTCTATGTGCAAAGGAAAGTTGAGTAATGAAAGGATTTATTGTATTCCTAGATTGTACAAATTGATTATTTTCATAGTGTTTAATTTGTTTCAATTTATAGTTTTTTTTTTTTTTCAGGATTTTTTAAAAATGATAGATTATATTGCACCAGTAGTGAATGGAATTGATGCTCATGTGGAACGAAAATTAATGTATGAGTTGGAAGAACGGAAAATTAAAGCGAATCGAGAGTATTTAAATGCTTTTGAACAGGTAGTCATTGACATCTTTTTGTTTTTTTCTTCCTTATAATCAGCAAAACGTTATCAATATTTTGATCATTTCTACATTTCTCAATTCTGCTATCAAATTTTAATAATAATGATAACGAAAGAAGGATAATTGGTAACAGCAATATGAACTCAACGCAAAAAATTAAATAGTGTTGTGATGTAACAAAATGTAACAAAGACTCATGTAACAAAAAGATGAAAGAAATGTTGCAGATTAATAATCGGGTACAGGATTTCTCGGCCAAAGTGATGCATTTGAACAACATATGTCAGGATATGACGAATAAAATACAGTCGAATAAAACGAAAACACAAGATTTATTAGCAAGAACTGCTGCATTGCAAGATGAAAAGTAATTTCTTCAATAAATTTCATGACAAGTTCAATTCAGTAAAATCTCATGTGTTCAAAGAACTGGAAAGATATTAATCAATAGGATCTAGTTTGTTAATAGATTTGATTCTGTTAACAGATTTGAACTTTATCAATTTTGCATAAAAGGGATCAATAATTTAATGTTCTTGTATCTATTTATTAAGTTGCAGAAATTACATTAATTTTCTGAAAGCTAGATTCATGTAATACCTGTTTGTTAACGTCTCTTTTCTCACCATGAAATGTTAATAACATGATCTTATCATAAGCTTGTTGTAATATAGTGTTTTTGAACTAATTTCTAGTGATAATTAAAATTTTTGAAGGAGAACACTTGAGAAAAAAAAGGTAGCAATTGATGATTTCTTGAGTTGTTATTCGTTATCACCTGAAGAAGAAGCTGCTCTCAAAGGTTCCGAAGCTGGTAAATTTTCTTGCATTTTTCCTAAGAAATGTCCTTACAGTGTCCTGAATATGACAGCGATTTCTTTAATTCCTATTATTGTTTTACTTCTTTCATTAGATGGAACAGTTCGAAATTTACTCCTGCTATTACAGATGGCACAGTTGACACAAAATTCTTTGCGGCATTACAACGTGTGAAGCAAATCCACGATAGCAGTAAACAACTTCTTCGAACTTCTGGAGAGCATCTTGCAGCGTAGTTATCTTTAAATGACTTTTGCCTTTGAATATGAAAGATTGCATGTTGCAGTCAACACAGAAAATTGTTGATAATGGACAGATTTTTAGATTGGAAATAATGGAAGAAATGGCAAATAAATTGGAAGAAGCGTATGAAGTGTTATATCATTCAATTCAGCGTAAATTTTCATTTCTATCTTAATTTTTTATAAACTCCAACAGCGATACTTCATTAAGATGTTTTGTTTTTCGTAATTTGATGAGATAGACTTAGGGTAGATGGGATATACTTCTCAGAAACTTCAAACATCACAGAAAGATATTGATTTATTGCGAGAAAAATTTTGATAAAAGAATTTTTAGAGAATATACGTAAATTATAATTTTATTTCGTATAGGTGTAATAAATTGACTTATGATTTTATTCATATTTTATTTAAAATTAATGAACTTCTAAGATTTTTGATGAAATTTGAGTCACAAGAAATTTTTTTTTCTTATTAGCAATTGGATCTTTTTGTGCTTGCTTGGTTTTTTGGCAGTCCTTATTACAAGATGAATCTTGTGATCAGCAACTTATCAACATTTAGGGGAGTGTCGACTGCTTAATGTGGATTTCTTAGAACTGAAAGGAGTTTTGGTGCAGTCAGTTGCAGCGCTTCAGGATCGTGAAGTGCTTTTCAAATATGCGTTAGATGAGTACACTACGGCAAGGCGAAACCATGTAGTACGAGCATATATTGACGCACTGACACGAGGAGGTTCGTTATTTCCTTTGGAATATAATCCTTTTTTCGTGAATTTATATTCAATAGTTTTCTTATACTAACATGATTTCTAATGTTTATTAGAGTAAATGTTTGTCAACGATTATTTTTTTTACTATTTATTTCTAAATTAGAACATTAGTTGCAGCTTATCATCACTGAATTCTATGGATCATTGAGACAAGGTTGTTTCAGGAAATCTTACAGATTTTATACTATATTTTTGTATTCACCTATTTTGAGTGATCACTTTCTTTAAAATTAGAAATTTTTGTTTAAATTTTTGGAAGTCACTATCTTGTCGAGTGTGACTGACAGATAAACAAATGATGAAATGATTGAAATGATTTATGAGATGGCTGATGATTCACTCATTGGATTTGAATTTCATTCAGCATATGTTTTGTTTAACTTAACTTCATTATTTTCTTCTACAGGTGCTGGAGGTACACCCAAACCAATTGAATTGTTGTCTTATGACCCATTGAGGTAAATTGTTTGATGTTCGTATTTTTTTACTGTCGGCATTGTTTCATTTGCATAAGCAATGCAGATCAGTAATTACTTTGCAGTTTGGCATTGTAAACTATCAATTCAAATTTATAAGGCAATTTTTTTTTTGCAAAGTTTTCTTACCAAGATATCAATTTTTTCTTTTGCAATTGACTAGCTCGCATTAACTCTTTCATTTCTTCATATTTTACTGAAATTATGATTTTCGGTGATTCAGATATGTTGGTGATATGCTTGCATGGATTCATCAAGCAGTGGCTACCGAAAGAGAACTCTTACAAGCATTGCTGAAATTATGCAGTTCAGATGGTATCAATTTTTTTTGCAAGGGTTTACTTTAAAAAGCGGGAGTAAGGTTTGTTCTCTCGCGTAAACAAAACAAGACGTTTTGTTAATAATGATAGTTTATGAAAGATAGGAAATTTCTCGTTCAGGAATTATAAACCTTGCAGTTACCGATTCGAATGGTACAGCATTGTGGTTTTTAGCTTCATGAGTTTGTTTTATTGTTTTCGCCCTAAAAAACACAAAATCCTTTGAATGAGAAATACTGCTGATGATTCTGGCTCTTCTAAAAATGTAGTTTGAAATTTTTCAGTTTTTAAAGAAAACAGTATTGGTATACAGAGTTTAATTTCCGAAGCACTTTGCCGACCGTTTAAAGTATGATATTAATTTTGTTTTAATCATATGTTTCTTTTTTCTGAAGAAATTTTTTTCCATCAAGAAATTTTTTACCAATTGTCTTGAATTCTTCATTGTTCATTTTGGGTCAAAAAAAGATTCTTAATATCAGTTCAAGCGTTTATGATCAGGTTCGTGTCGAGCAAGCTCTCACAACCGAAACAAACTGTATTGTGCTGTATCGATTGTCTTGTCTTTTCACTTTCTATCTGTCGACAATGGCGTAAGTTATTTTCGAAATTTTGAAATTTATAGCTAAATTCACTGGAATCCTTTTTATCTTAAAGGCATTTACTATTGTAGTGCTGAACTAAGCGCATCACCTATCAGATGCTTTTAACTAAAAAGTTTGTAATATATCATTACAATATAAACCGAAGTTTATGTATCAGTCAGGCATTTTTTTAAAAGAAACAGAGTGCAGCTGAATAGAACAAGGAAAATCATTTTTAGGCCATTTTCTTTGCTTTGACAACTTGTTTGAATTTCGAGTTACTGCTTCTTTCCAATTGAAGTAAAAATTGAAACCAGAACAGAATGTTTTTGTTTTTTTCTTGCAGATCTTCTTTGGGCCCGGGTTCGATGTTAATTCAAACATTCAAAGAGCTAAAAGAATTGACGTTAAATTTGTTTTTCAGTGGATTAAATTCCGTAGTTCAGAAGCTCGTTGGAAAGGTTATTTAATTCATTTATGCGGACTACTGGATATTTTGATGCTTTTGGTAGTTGGATGGAATATAAATAGCTTTATCAAAAAATTTTAGCTTCATACGGCTCGTTTATCCAGTCAAGGAATTAATGCGCTTTTTTTTGGTTATTCATGATGTAATTATAGCAGTAATATTTCTGCTTCAGATGGGTACTCCTGACTACGATTTGCTTCCTGTAGCCGCGGTTCATCAGATACTGATGTTGCTTAAAGATGTTCTAGAATCACATGATGGTACCGTTGCTGCTGTGTCTGATAAGAAAGAAAATTTTGAGAAAGTAGGCAGCGTTAAGCTATTAGTTGCCTTAAGCAATGGATTTAATATTGCGAATAAAACTGTTGCTACGTTTTATAATAGATTAAATAAAACTTTTTCTATTGTGAACTAGAACGAATAAGTTTTCTGAAAGTCAGAAAAGAATCGATATGTTATTTTTTGATATCAGAGGAAATTATGGTCGTAATGTTTTTAGTATGAAATGACATTGGATTAATAAGCTTCTGAATATGGCAAATATAAATCCTTTTTCAGATATTTACGACTGTTCTGGATCCGCTTAATCATGCAGTGCAGTTATCAGCGACACAACTTCATTCACCTGTTGATGTTGCTGTTTATACGCTTAATTGTCTTTCCGCTGTAAATGCTGCTATCCTACTTTATCAGTTCACAGATTCACGTCTTGAAATGATTAAAGCTCAGGTATGATTATGTTTTTATTTGTTTCCTGAACCTGGTAGTTTCCAAGTAGTATGAGAGGGAACGACCAGGTGTTATAATGGAATTTAGAAATGGAAAGGGAAGAAAATAGATCGGTTGAAATTTATTCACTGCGAATGCTTTGAAGCATTTATTTTTAAAACAGATTCATTTCTATCAGCCCAACAGTTCTTTTGAATTTTAAATTGACTGATTTTTTCGGTATCGCGTCACACTGTTACGGAATATTAGATGATTTGAAATAAATTGCTATGTCGTTTTTCCGAAATTTTTGTATATTTTTTTGAGACTGATGCTAACGTTGATGTTCTTGTAAGCGAGCAAGCTACCTACATAACAATGCAAACAGGATTGATTGAACTATATCGCAAAGCCGCAGCTCATCAACCAAGTCAGGTATTCATCACTTCACTCATTAAAAATTTTTTACAACACAATTATTACTTCCTCTGTTGTAACCTGTTACCTTAAACCAATTCCTGTCAAATATTAGCTATCAGCACTTTATTATCTAGCATGCTTTATTGTTTAGCTGATCTTTGTTGGCTTTAAAAGTCGTCAATTGCCAATGCTTTTGAAACACTTATATTTGATCGTTTTTAATCTTTTTTTTTTTTGAATTAGTAGATGATTCGCTATTCCGAAATGCTTTAGGGAGCGCTTTCTGAAATCACTGGAATGGAGCCGTATCGAATATCGAGTACATTGCTTTCATTTGATTCTTTTCTGACAAGCCCTGATAAATATAACTTAGATCAATGTGCGAAAGTTTCATCGGCTAGACTAAGGTATATTTAAATCTTCATAGAGTAGTTTAATGATTTTATCATATTCAAAAACTTTTTTGTTCGAGATTTCAATTTGTTGGAAGGAGCTTATGATCTGCTATTCTACAAATATGATTTGCTAGACATATATAATGTCTAAGATATGCAGATTAATTGAAATTCAGGGATACAGTACGAGAGCGGACGATTGAAACTGTGGTGGCAGCTTATAGAATAATTTACGATAAGGTGGTTGATCCAAACAACAAATATCCTCAATTGTCGATTAAAACCGTCGAACAGGTATAAAATTTGGTAGTTGAGATATTTAGAGTAATTTGAATTTTATCTATAGCGAAGCTCAAGTGTACGAACTTTTAGAGTAGCGCAAATCTTTAAATCCAAAACCTGGTTATTTGAAGTGCTATTTGATCCTTAAATTTAACTAAATCACATTTCTGTTTTAGGTCCAGGAGTTACTGAAGGTATGGACGTAGAATATGCAGAATTTTATTTCTATGCTTATTTAAAGAAAGTTATAATAATTCAGTATTGGGAATGCAATCATGAATTTTTGCTTTACTTCTGTTTTCCTTCAGTACCATTTGAAAATAATATATTTGTATATCCTTTGCAACTTATATCTGGACCATTGTTGCTATGATATCCTTTTTACTTGGTAAAATTTGGAGATTGTATGTGTATCCTTTATGCACATTTTAGCACCATTTTAATAATGTTCAACAATAAATTAATTTTGGGATTGTAAAAATTGATTTTTAAAACACTTGTTATTTGCCATTTTTTGGACATACATAAATTGTTCAGAGGTATTTTCATAGTTATAGCTGTTTATTTAACTGCATGTATGATACAGTTTGATAAGTAATATAGCAATGTAACATTACAACTTTTCTTCGTATCCAAACATCTGTTTACATGATTGTTTATTTGTTTTTGTTTACATGTTTTTGTTTATTATTTGGGATACCATCAAATAAAAAGGAGATACTATTATGTTGGGTGTTGTCATATTTGCTTTTGGTGCAAACTTTGCTTATCGAATTCACTTCATCAAATTTTTCTCATTTTTTTATTGCTTTTATTTACAAGTTCAAGAAAAGATTTTTTTTGTTATTCAATTAACAATGCTTTTTAAAAATGAAAAAAAAAAGTGTCTGATCAATAAATAATCAAGGTTATCAATCATTCTGAGTTATTTGTATCCTTTACCGGAATGAACATTGTATTTACCGGAAAAAAATTTTATGAATATGGGAGATAGTAATTTCTGTGGTAGCGCTAGCAGAAAGGATAAGTTGCAGTCAGAGTAATGCTGACGTTGACTTAAGTAATTCGTTGCGTTAATGCGTTGAGTGACAGATAGGGGAGGAAAGGTGAGAAGTAAGTGGTTGGTTGAAGCGTTACGTTTGTCTTAATTGGAATTGTTTTTGAAATATTTGTCATTTAAAAAATTGTTTGTAAAAATCTTTGCTGGTTGAACAAGAACATTCAAAGATCGCTCGCTCGGTATGTATATTATGATTAGGAATGGTACAAATTTCAAATAAAGAAAACATTTTGGTAGATTTATTCACCGTATCACTTAATTTTAATTAATAAATATGGAATTTCAATTGTTGTTAACAAAATTTTAGAAATGTTTTTTCGTCAAAATCGTCGAAGACAAAATAATTATGGTATATATTTACTGGCATATGAACTATTCAATTCACGTTACATTCCACCAGTCACACTAATTGTTATAATATTTCAAGTGGCAATTTTCCTAGGTTATTTACCTATACTTGGTCAACATAGGACAGGTATGTTACTTCTTTATTCATGATCAAATATTAGCGCTTATCTTATTCTTTATTTTACTTAAGTCACATCTTTACGTTTTTTTTTTTTCCGTTAATGAATACAATGTTATATTGAATATATAAAGTATAGCTATATGTATAAAAGAGTAAGTGTAATATGAACGATATAGATTGAATGTTTCAAGAATGAGTAAATTTTTTCCAAAAAAAACTATTAAAGAATTTTAATTCTAAAAAATATGAATATCACTTGTTAATTAATAATTCAATGTAATGATAATGATATTTCTAGATATCTTAACATTCATTAATAATTCAGATATTTTAATATTAAAAAGAAAAAAGCTAGCAATTTTATTGTTCTTCAAAATGATGATAATTTTTAGAAGAATTATGTCTTTTACCATCACGGATAATATATCGATCTGAATGGTTACGAATGCTTGCATCAACGGTTATGCATATTGATGATATGCATCTTTATTTTAATATGATCTCATTACTGTGGAAAGTAATTTTTCGCTGATTTTATTGAAAGATTGATATTATTCTATTCAATAAAAGGCTGCATTAATTTTTTCGCAGTACTTTGAGTGATTTACATGACAGTGTAGGTGTATTAAAAATAGTTATGTTTAAATTTATTTTTATTATCTATTGTATGGTACGTATGTTTTAAGGAAAGTTTTATTTACTAGATTTTTTTTTTTTTTTTTATCTGTTAGAGGTTATTAAATTTAAATCAATATAGATGATTAGATTTAAATTGCAAAATCTAGTGAAATAAATTATTTGGTGAAATATTTTTATTTATTTTAGTTTGACTACTTTTTTCTTCATGGAAAATTTAGCTTTTTGAAAGTTTCGTTGATTAATATTTGTTGTAGCATTTTATACTGGCATTTAGTAGTCATTGTTCATGTTTTAACCGCGTTCATTGATCTATTGCTGATGCCATATTTATTTTAGGGTCGACGTTTGGAACCTTTGTTAGGTTCGAATCGTTTTCTATCGCTTTTGGTGACATTTGTCTTAGCAACAAGCGGTACTATGGTTGGATTAAGCTATTTAGCCGATGAAATATTCAATTTTAGTGGAGGCTATATGAATCAATGCGCTATTGGTTTTTCCGGTTAGCTGATTCTGTTTGTGACTTTAAGTTATTTTACACTGTATTCGTGCAATGCAAATTGTATTCATGCGGTGCAAATAGTGATTTTTCTCTCTGTTTGGCTCACCAACCAGTCATTATAATTCACTTTTGTAAAGCAAAACATTTCGGAGAGAAAGAAATTGTATTAAAATTTATATTTTAGACACTATCTTTTTCAGGTGTGCTTTTTGCTTTGAAAGTATTGCATACAACATATTTTCCTTATTCGGATCATAATTTATTTGGGTGGATGCCCGTACCATCGCAGCTTTCTTGTTGGGCAGAGTTGATTTTTCTACAGGTTAGTTATGTGTCGATCCATCATAATTTTAAACATTCTCAACATAAGGAGCTGATTTTCAGTCAGTAACTATTAAGAATAATCTTTCTAATGTTTTTGCCTTTTTATGCATGATATAGATCGGCTTTATTTATAACGAGGTTTACGTGGTTTTTTGATTTATTCGAATCGAAAATCTCAGGAAAACCTTTGCTGAATATAGTTTTTTTTTTTTTCGTCATACATTGTATTAAGAATATTAGTAGCTGTTACATTAAATAATGGAAAAATGAGTTTAACTTCAGGTGAAGTTGGATAAGACAAATATTTTGAAAACAGATTTCAGAATTATTTTATGCATCAAATTGGTGCATTTCTTCAATTCCATTGATATCAGTGAAACTCAAATTTCATTTTTTTAGATGTTAACTCCCAATGTATCATTTATTGGTCACTTGTCCGGCATCATTGTTGGTTTAGCCTATACGATGGGTCCATTGAAAACGATTGTTGATATTCTAGAAAATATCATTTCTGCTTCACTTGGTTAGTTTTTTTTTTTTCTTACATCTCTTATGCTATTTGTTCTGATTTAAATTTCGTTTTGTTAATGTTCATTTTCAAAACACTGCGTAATAGAGGTTTAGAATATAGATTTGGTTAGTACTGCTCATATGTGCGACAGATTTAAATTATATCATAAGCAAATCACGCATTGTATTTTCGATAGTTTCAGGTACTATATTGTCATCACCTGCACAGACAAGGGATAGAATGCGATCAAATAACAGAAGCTGGTTCACTAATTGGAGCTTCGGAGACGGAAACAGCGCTACCTATGGAACATCTTCATACGGATGGCAAGGTTGATATATTGTTTTAATATGTAGTTTTCATTTTTTTTTTCGTAATGATTATATTAGTATTTATTATTAAATCTCATGAATAACTGTTCAGTCCTTATTGTTTTACGAAGAAGCTAGGTTGAATAGAATTAATATCTTGCTCATTGTAAGACCGCAGAAATTTGCTTGGATTGATGTTTGAGGCTTTATTAATGTTAGATGAGTGTTTTTTTTTCTGGTATTTCTTGAATTAATGTAATTACTATGTTTAAAATTTTAGAACGTTTTAATGAGTACACGGGTGGTATGTCGGAAGAAGAGCAGTTATGGAGAGCTACACAGAGAAGTTTGTATGAAAACAATTGGCAATTTTAAATCTTTTGCAATAACTGATTTTTACATGCCTTTCTTTGGAGCTTAACTCAGAGTTTTCATTATTTGCATCAGAAAATAATATGTAAAATAAAGCAAAAATGATTATTTTCAATTTTTTAAATATGGAAACATTTATGGACCGGATTTATTTGATCAATACTTTTTGAGAATCTGAGGCGCTGATAATTCTAACAATAATTTTTTTTTTGAAACAACTTTTTATAAATAACTGTGCATATGTAAGATTTCATCCATTGCAATTTCAAGTTATGCAGTATTTCTCTTCTATATTTTTATCATAGAACTACTAATTTGGAAGAGTTGATGCTATCTTTGTTTGCATTCTGTATAAATGTATAAAGACATTTTACCGTGTGCTACTGCTACTGCTTTTTTCATTCATCATTCTCAAAGAGATCAACCAAAAAATTAGAAATCGTCAAAAATGGAATAGTTTCAAATTTCTTTATTTCTGGATAATTGTTGATTTGTGAATATTGCCGTGCGGTGGTGTCAGGAATATTTATAATGTACATTTACGGAAATGGATATTACTATTATTATGCTCCGTATAGTGGTGGATTGCTATTAATGATAATTGTGCTTCTTATCTGTTGTTGCTGCATGTTAAGCGCAAGTGAAATTCCTCCATATGGATATTATTATGATTGCATATGCTGCGGACCATGTATTCATTGTCGTCCTTTTCGCTATTATCACCATTATCCTGTTGTCTATGTGTGACTACCAGGTACGGATCCAGTTCTTATTTGATTCGAAAACTGATTAAATAGATAATCAAAGTAAAAAAAAAAAGAAAGTGGAAACAAATGATCCAATATTTAAGGGAAGGCTTATGAAATGTTGCCGAATTGAGAAACGATTAGACGAACTTAGTGTTGAAAAATTGTGATATATAATTATATCTATTTCAGTTAAAAAAGATGTTCGTTAGAATTAAATCTAAAAAAAAAAAACAAAAAATGAAAATTGTCTGGAATTAATTCCACAATTTTTGGACCAATCTATCATTTTCTTGTTATTTTCTACTATGAAATCGTTCAAAAAAAAAAAACAAAAATAGAACAAATTGTTTCAATTTTTTTTTCTTTTTAATAATATGATGTTCTTTTCTTTGCCGGTTAAGAAGAAAGATGATTTGCTTTCGATGCGAATAGAAGATAAGTAAAGATTGTTGCAAATATCTATCGATGTATTGTTCACCTTTAACCCTTTCATATCTTCCGTACTTTTTAATCTTTGATCTTGTTATTTTAAAATCAGCTAGCAAAACTGTATTTAAAAGTAACTCATTGAGAAATGATAAATAAATAATTTTAATCTTAATGCAAATTAATTTAAGAAATCATTTTCAGATTATTGATGCCCATTTATTTTTCTTTACCTTTCTCTGATGATAAAATTTTAAGGATAAATTTCGAGAAAGTGCTTTCAAATGATGAGAAACTTTATATATACTGATGTTCATTTTTGGGAAAAAAAAAAAAAAAAAACATTCCTGGAATTATGATAAAGTTAAATGATATGATTATTTCTAGATTGAAATAGGGCATATTCGTTTAAAATAGAGAATTTATTATCTGCATAATTTCAGGAATGATATAAATTAATGAAGACAATTTTTTAAAGACTTTCACCTTAGTAATTTACACATGCATGAATTCATTCATCATTCATCAATTTGCGGAAAACATTCCTGAAATTACAATGATTTCTGATCATTGAATTCACTAACAAATCGATTGTAAAATTAATGATACGGGTGGGTGCATTAAAATGCAAAGTGCATGGAAAAAAAAAGAAAAAAATAGAAATTTTTTTGTTAAACATCGTCATATCACACTCACTTATCACTTGTGTTAATCTAAACTATTTTTTTTTTCCACAACTATTTTGTTTTTTAAAACTATTTGTCATAATCATTAGTACTATTAAATTGATGGTAAATGATTTTGAGTAAAATTTGTTAAGTAAGATGAAAAATGTTTTTTCACCTTAAAAAAAAAGTGGAAAAAAATGAAAATTTTTTTCTCGTAAAAAATCCAATCAATCATTCATGTTAGTTTATATCTTTATCGCTATCTTTTGCATGTTTATTTTTTTTTATTTTTTTTTTAATTCTTTATATTGATTGATAAAAATTGCAAGAGAAAATCGGGAGAGAGAGGAGAAAGAGGTAGAATGAGAAAAAGGGAAAGATTGAAAATGAGCGATGAACTTCTTTTTTTTTTAACCTTCATTTAATCATGTCAATAACAAAAAAAAAAAACTCGAAGTGCTAAATTGTATGAATAGTGAAATAGAAAAAAAAAAACAAAAAAATTAGCAATATTAGAAAAAATTTTGTTAAGTTGTCGGGAAAATATTTCAGATAAAATAAATGTTTGCTTTAATTCAAGCCATTCCTACAATTTTTTTAATTTAAATTATATGCATAGATTAGCTTATAACAAGTAAATGCTGACCTCGGCAATTATGATGACGAATCGTTTGATCAAAGAAATTGAATTAATTCATGAACGAATCGTTTGATCAAAGAAATTGAATTAATTCATAAACGAATCGTTTGATCAAAGAAATTGAATTAATTCATGAACGAATCGTTTGATCAAA
>JARVGP010000372.1:0-21029 GCA_029876185.1 Mansonella ozzardi | reverse complement strand
ACGAATCGTTTGATCAAAGAAATTGAATTAATTCATAAACGAATCGTTTGATCAAAGAAATTGAATTAATTCAATTAATAAAAGTAAATGTTGAATTATTCGATAAGAACATTTGATGATATTTTTGATGGTTTCCAGAAAAAGTCTTGTAAACAGTGTTGGTATGTATCATCGAAATTAAAAAACAGTACGCTGGGAGTAAACATAAATGTATGTTACACATTATTGTAAAAAAAATATTCTGCGAAAGTTAACCAACCATAAAAAAAATTAGAATTATTATTCGTTAACAACAATTAGAAAATTATGATGGCCTAGTTATGGCAATTAAAAAGTATGGCCTAGAGAGAGATAATGACTGGAAATTTTAGTCCATTTAACAAACAAAGGGATCATTTTGTTTCTTTTCCAAAAAAAAAATTCTAATTAAATTAAGTATGATTGATGAAGTAAGTGTAGTGCAGAGAGTGATGGTGATATAATTTGTAAAAGTATATGGATCATTGGGAAAATTAAATAAGCTAAATAGTAGTAAAAAAAAAAAGGGGGAAAATTCTAATTGGGATTTTTTGTTACATGGCTTTTTTTATTTACTTAATTAGGCAAAAATTAATATTCAAATTATTTTCCTCTCTTTCACTTCTATTATATATATATATTTCGATCAAAAAATTTTTTAATTTTAGCTCACAATTATTATCCAAATTTATTGTTTCATATTTGCTTCTTTTTTTTTTAAATGACCGAAATTTTACATAAGCTTATTGCGCTGCTTTATCCTTAAGTTTTTGATAATTGTAATTGTCAGTTGATAAACTGTAATTGTCATTGCAATTGCATTATGAGAGAATACCAATTGGTAAGTCTTTTGCTACAGCTGTTATAATTTTAAAAAATCAAAGTTCAATTATTTGAATTAACATATAGCCAGATGAATACACAACAAATATTGCTTTTATTAATTGAAAAAATTGATTATTTACGCTCGATTTAGATAATTTCAATTCTTTTTTATTCCTCTCAATAATGGTGAAGAAAAAGAGAGCGAAAGAGAGAAATAGATAGAGAAAGAAAGAAAGAAAGAGAGAGAGAGGAGAATTATTTATTAAAATTTCAAACAGTATAATAAAAATATTTCGCGTTCACTTAGATATATTGCTATGGTAGTAGTAGTCACCACTTTTTCCATAAGTCATAAATATATTAAACCGATCGATGAGAAGTAGTGGCAGGGACAGAGAAAGATGTTCTACTACAATTTAGATTTGTTTGCTAGGCTTCAGATTCATACTTTTCTTAAATTACACATCCTTTGCTTCTCTGGTCTATTTCACTATTCTTTTGACCATTACTATTATAATTACATAGCTAAAAATGTTGTTAACATTCGAGCAGAAAATAGCCATCAATTTGACAAACTACCTTTTTTTATTGTCCACTTCTTCAACGGGTCACAATGCAGGTGAGAATAAAATTTCATAGTCTAAAAAATAAATTTCCTCTTACATTATTATTTCATCGATTATTTTATCATTTATCATTTTATAGCATTTCTATTCTGGTTTGTTTTGTTACATTCTTATCCAATTCATCTATACTACTTCTTTGGGCTAAGCTATAAAATGATAACTGAAAAAAATAGACTAATTAAACTTTTTACATTTTATCTTATTCATTTCAATAAAAATTTGCATATTCAATATCTTTGCAATATATTAGCAAAAATTTATAAGTTTTTTAATAATTTCATTAGCATAATTTGTAAAAAGTTCAATTCTTTCAGACGTGTAAATGTCATCAAATTGTTTCGTTTATTAATTGTTAATGGAAAAAAAAAAAAAAAAAAGAAAATATCTGTAATTATTATTCCATTTTTCCGATAATTATATTTGGAATATATTGAAAAAGCATATATATTAGATATGAAAATAATACGAATTGAAATATTATTATTTGACAAGAAATGTAAATAAAAAGAAATTGAAACGATGTCGTTTGACATTTCCTATTCAATTTTCCCATATTTCTTCCTCTTTCTCTTCTTCTTCTTTTCTTCGAAATGATATCAAAAAAAAGTGTTGAAGAAGAAATATTGTTTGCTTTACAACGGTTACTATGATTAGCAGAAAACTAACTGATTGAATTTATGTTTCGATGAATGAATGAATGGTAAAAAAATTTGCGCAATTCTTAAAACATTTCTAAAAGATATTTCAGCTTGATAGTATTTTGAATTTTGCCATTTTGTCTATATTTTTCTAATTCCTTATTTGTATTTTTATACAAATATGTAAATTTTTTGTTCCAAAAAATCATTGTACGCTATTACCATCAATGTTTATATTTCTCAAAACTATCTTTTTCAAAATGCTTTAATTGTAAAGTCTAATTAGAATTTCTAATGAATAAAATAATGATAACGATGTTGGGAACATTTGTAGTTTTTTCTACGAATCGCTCTTTTCCACTTTTTTTCTACAACAAATATCAAAAGTTAAATTGATATGATTCCATTACCCTTTTCTTTTATTTTGAAGATTGAGAAGAGTAAAAGACTTTCTAATTGACATTTTATCATCCTTCTCTTCTCTCACTTCACTCTCTATTGTTATCATCATATCATTGCTCTAATCATCAATATTCTTTAGCTTAAATTCTTCACCGTCTCTTTTAGTTCCAAATTTAAGCTGCTGTGTTTATTTAAATTGCGGGATATGAATGATTACATCTTTTTCAACATTTGAATTTCTGTTGATATTATAAACTGTCATCGTTATGATGCATTCATCATTTACAGTGGCATTTTTCAAAAGTTCATTTTTTTCTTCTAATAAGCGCCATTTTATTTAAAAATGAAAGAAGGAACAATATATAAGGAGAGGACATAATAAGGAAGGCAGAATATGGAGCATAAATTAAATTTTAAATTAGTTATTAACTCTTTTATAAGTGGAAAAATGCAATAAAGATCAATGTACCAAGATTTAGCAAGAATTAAAATTCCACTGAAAACTGATGTCGTAGAAAAGCAAAACAAACGTTAGTGTTGTTGGTTCAGCAAGAATTACTTAATTCATTAGCTTGGGAATTTTTTATATAAACTTATAAGATGTTTCATATGTTTTCATATAAATTTATAAAAAATTGGTAGTTTAAATCTCGACAATCAATTCAAAAAGCGATACAATAAAGTGTCAAAGTACATACATATAAGTGGTAAAGTGGTGAATTTTTTCTCATTTATTTAACTATTTACTTATACATTACCTAAAATAGCTCATATCATTTTCTTGATAATGCTGATAAGTAATGCTCATATTTGATTAATAATCTAATAATGACCTACAGAAATTCTCTTTCTCATAATTTTCAATTATTTAAATTGTTTAGTTTGTTTTATTGATTAAAAGTTTTGGTGATGATTTAATATATTACTACATTGATTTAACAATTGCTTTATCTGTTAAATAATAGTTAAATGAGCAGCTGTCACACGTATCGAAATGAAATAGTCCAACAAATGTGATCTCTAATTTTTCACTTTTTTTTGTTTTCAGACTTTCTTTGAGAGGAGGAAATTTGTCCATTTGTTATTTATCCTCAGTGACAAGGAAATATAACCGTCTTTATTAGCATTTCTCGCATTTCAATCGTTAATATCTTTTATCGTCTAAAATATCATCGAGTTTTGTTATGTAAAGAGAAAAGAAATTCAGATCTTTACGTTTGTTTGTTATTCTGTTTTAAAAAAATTGCACTGAAAAAAGTCTTAGATAAAAAGACTTAAAAACTTATCCAAAAAATTCCCCTATATCATTACCACATTATGACAGAATAAAATGTTCTAATTATCCTAGAGAGAGAGAGAGAGAGAGAGAGAGAGAGAGAGAGAGAGAGAGAGAGAGAGAGAAGAGAAGAAAGAAATAATATGATCGTTTCTTTTTTTTTAATTAAAAAGTAAATAATTTATGCCATAACAATTCATAACTTCAGTTGATTGTTTTATAAGTACTTTCCATGTGTTTAAAAAATTGGTGAGATTTATAGAAATCCAAATTTTTTTTTCACAGGCTTTTTTTTTTTGTTGATTGTTCTATCAGTAATGATACTATCCACACAGTGCTTCAATTTTATGTCAGCATTTGTTGAAATGATTCATACAACTATTATTATTCGTTATTTCCCCATTACTATTTTTTACAGTTTCAATGCACTTCTATTTTTTTGCAAAGCAAAAGAAAAAGATTCTAAAATTTTTTTTTGTTTTTTCAGCAACTGTATTTAATTGAATGTTTTCCAATTTCCATTGTGAAATATTACGGACATATTTTTCGCGTACAAATCATTTATTTGTTCAGTTGAATGAATTCATCTGAAAGAAAAGTTGAAAGTTTTTTGACGTCATTTTAAAATATATTTGTAGACAATCTGAAAATTTTAATAATATCATAGAAAGACACATCTGTAATCTTTATAATTAACATTTGAATTCATAAACTCGATCTGTGCAATTTGTACTTAATTCGAGAAAGCAATTTGGGATATTAATAAAATCAAACTTTTCTTTCAGTTGAAATGCTATGTCATTTTCATGACTGTTTTTTTTTCAATTTTTTTTTTTGCTCAATTTGTAAACGTTTTGAGTAGCATTAGTTAATTTTAGATGAAATAAAATAATAGCTTATTTCTGTCACATTTTACATTTTCTTAATTAATTATTTCATTATTACTTATTTCAGTGAACTAATTATTCACTTTATTCCAGATAACGTTTATTGGATATGGAATGCATTCGTAATAATATGCGAATTTATCATGATGACATTACGAAGATATAATTATGTGGTCTTTAAATGATTTATGCAAAAAACGGTAATTCATTTATTTCAATCTTTATTATTATCATTTACGTTACTTTGCGTTTCATTTAAGTTGCTTGAGAATCATGGACATTTAATTATTCGTTTAAAAATCTTATCTGAATTCTTTTACTTGATCACTTATTGTTAAAACAGGTAAACCAGGCTGAGTCTCATATAATATTGTCGTTGTTGATGTGATTGAGAAAGTAAAGATAATAATAATAAACATACCTGGAAAAGTCTGCGTATATATGTATGTATGTGTATGTGTATATGTATGTATATGTGTGTATGTATATGTGTGTATGTATGTATGTGTGTGTGTATGTGTATGTGTGTGTGATTTTTGTGATAACCATTGAAAAATTGTCTGAAATAAATATGCAAGTTAATAAGTAAGTGTGTTTCTAGAATGGTTAATAATTTCTGGTCTTTGGTAAATGGTAAGTGTTACTTATTTGATTTATAGATGGTTGATTTTTAAAAAAATTAAATGAAAAAAAAAGCAAAAGCTCCATTGTGTAATTTAAAATTTCTTATGAAAAATTGCACTCAACAACCGGTAATGAAATGATAATGTTCGATGATTATCATCAGATTATCATCATTGGGCATTGTTTCATTCTGATATGATTGAAATTGATAAAAATAATACCGTGACATGTAAATCGTCTATTTTCTTGCATGTGCTTATGTATGTGTGTATGTATGTGTGTATGTGTGTGTGTGTGTGTATGTGTGTGTGTGTATGCAGATGTCTATTTGTATGTGAATGTGTTGAGTATCTATGTACAGTTAACTGAGATGTTTTATATTTCTTTCCTTATATTTTGCTGTTCATAATGCATTGTTCGCTCAATTTGACCTGAAAAACTTCCTGATAATATTATCCATACAGATATGATCTAAAAATTTGATAACCGATTGATTAACCTGACTTAATCTAATCTGACTTTTGCTATTAATGGAGTTGATTTTCTACTTCACAGAATATTGAAACTAACAACGTACGTTTTTATGGATTTTTGGATTATTTCTTATTTATTTGTAGATTATTTTTTCAGAAAGTGATTCTCATAATGGCCAAAAATGATCCACAAGAATGTTTTGAATCATCGGAAACATCTATATTCTGCAACATTCCTGAAAGCAGTTGTCCCCCTCCATATGACACTAACACTGTACCAATAGCCGTTGTTGCTCCCTGTCCTAGAAACAAAGTATCTGTTGTCCAGCCAACTGCTCCATTTATCCATGAAAGTGAGGGTCACGGTACATTACCTTTAGTTGACGGTACGAGAAATGACGATGGCATGATTCCTAATAGTGCACCACAACAGTCCAAGAAATCAACTGCTGATAAATTGTTTAATGTGAAGAAACCAGAAGTAAGATGTGGCTTCTATAATGGAACACGTTATCTTATACTTTTTCTGGCTGTTCTAAATTTGACCGCTGCTCGTGCCAATGATATGACCTTCAATTTAGCAGTTATTTGTATGACATCAAATAAGACTGTTGAATGGGTTAGATTTTTAAATTTTACTTTACCGTTCATATTTTTTACATTCCCTAAATTAGTAATGATTCAAACGAATAATTTAAAATTTCAAATTTTGTTAAAAATTATGACATTTTTCAAATTCGCTCATGTTGTTTTCCATATTTTCTTAGTGTTTTTGATAATTGAAGTTTATTTTAAGGTAAAACCAGTGAAAATATCGCCAAGTGAAACCAGTACAATATTTGCTGGTGGTGGTATAGGTGCCATAATATTTGTATTACCGGTCGCTTATGCACTTCATCGTTTTGGATCACAAATCGTATTTACCATTCTTCTTCTTTTTTCCTCATTCGGTACATCGTTAATGCCGTCTGCTACGCTTATGGGTGTTCATTGGATGTTTTGTGTTCGTATCATACAAGGTATAATTTACATATTCTAATTAAATCAATTTTTAATAATTGTCAATTTTTGATTTAAATGTCACTTATCAAAATCAATGTAATCAATATTTGTACGTATCGTATAAGAAAATAGTCAAATAATAAATAATAATGATAATTTGTTTGCAACGTTAATTTATGCATGAAAATGTAGTAAATTGATAAGTATATATTTGAATATTCTATAATGATAATTTCAAGGAACTACGTAATCTGCTGCTATAATGCATTAATAGTATAGTTAGAGAATAAATTCATATTCGTATTCTTAATTGATTCTTTACAGGCACTCATTTCTTTTCTAATTTCAACAAAAAATTGTAGGTATAGCTTCGGCTTCAGTTATGCCAATGGTAGGTTGTGTAAGTACAAGCTGGGCTCCTGTCACAGAAATCGGTATGATTAACTTTATTGCATTATATTTGTAATTCTTGCTATCTTACTATAATTCATTTATTTATTTATTTTTTTTTTTTTTTTGCTTTGGATATTGAGGATTCAGTTAGTTAAATAGTTGTGTCGAAAAGAAAAGAGAAATGTATGGCAGAAGTTTAATTTTGTTAAAAAATATCATAAGTCAATAATATATATGTTGAAAGTTTAAAATTTCAGATTACTTCTTAACTTTACTCTCAGCAGGCGGTCAGTTATCGCCAATTATTACAATGCCGTTAGCGGCACGTTTATGCGTCACTAGTGGATGGCCTTCCGCTTTCTATGTACCCGCACTTATGTCTGGTTTCTTGGCATGTGTCTTCTTTATTTTTTATCGAAATAACCCCGTGAAACATCCATGCGTGTCTACCAAGGAAGCATTTCTTATCACTGAAGGAGGTTGGTTTTTTTTTTTTTTTTTTTATTGGTGAAACTTCTGGTTCAAAAATGTTCGCTCACTGATGTGAAGTGATAGGCTACTAATTATTTTAAGTTTGCTTCCTCGTTATTGCAACATAGTAAGGAAATTAATGCAGATTCTGTAGAATGCAAAGTCTAACTTAACCAATTCAACAAATCATTTCTTAAGAAAGGATAGTTGAAAGAAAAAGTTAGATCACTTTGTGTTTTATGAATTGTTACATAGCGTAATTCCATCACCTTGTGTATCAAAATATTTCGCCTTCATCGTAAATGAGAGTCAAAATGTGACTTTCAATCATTTCTAATCAATCTTCGATATCTTATGTCTCGAAATGTTGATTCTGGCTGCAATTCTTATAGTTCCATTATACAATTCCTGCACTTAGTTTTACCGTAAGCCTGTGGTTAAGTGATGCTGCTAGCAGTCATAAATTCATGTTTGCTTCTCTTCAGGATAAGGAAATTTTGTTAAAACTTATTCTGCCATTTCGAATTATTGCTTAATTCAGAATCTTAAATCAGGCAATTCACTAAATCATTCATACCAATTCATATATTACTGTTGACCTGAGTTGAGTACAATTCGGCATGATCCCACAGGAACATTAGTGATGTTAGCGTTAATTCTCCATTTTATTATTTGAACACTTCGGTTGTAGGAACTATTAATCCAATCAAACATTTTAATTTGCAAGATTCTAGGCGACAAGACAATTTGAATACTTAAGTACTCAATACTTAGTATTTAAGTATTCAATTGAATTTTCTTATCTCCTAGAATCTGCAGTAATACTTTCGCACACACTGTATGTTTGCAAGTTATTTTTTTACAGCACAACGGAAACATCGTAAAGAGATAGTAGTACCTTATCGATCCATTGCAACCAGTGGTCCTGTTTGGGCTGTATGGTTTGCGTTTTTAGGAAATTCATTCGGTCTTCAACTTGCTATTCAGTACGTTTTATTATCATAATTCATAATTTCTTAGCTGGTAGTTGAAACTTTGAGAGACTTGAATTCATCAATTCATCACATATTTTGGAGTTTCTATATAAGCGATGTTTAAGAAGATCATAGATATACTAATATATTGATAACGATTCAATTAAAAATTAAGGATGAGTTAGCTCATATCGAAATTCCTCCGAAGATATATATGTATAGATATATAGTTTTCCAAGTTTTCAGGTCTTTTTTAGTTAAGTTTTTATATATGTAATCAATGCTTTTGACTTGAAAGTTTTCCATTATTTTAATCATTTCGTAATCTTCATGTAATCTTTTTGAACTTTTCGAAAGTTGTAACTTTGCATAAAGTGTTCATAATATTCGGATACTTGTTCATCATTTGCAGCTATATGCCAACATACCTTAACAAAGTTTTGGGAGTTCCAATCGAGCGCACTGGTTTCTCATCAATATTACCACCTTCCATGCAATTAATTGTTAAAATGTGTGCTGGTGTTGTTTCTAGTAAAATAACCTGCATTTCGGTTAGTGGAATGCAATTTAATTTTGAAGAAATTTTTATATTTATTTTTTATTACATTTATAATCAACTATAGACAAGTATTAAATTATTAAAAGTTTTCTACATAAGCGAATGTGGCAAACTTAGATTTGTAACTTATTGTTAATTAAAACAATAAGACGTAGAACATTTAGAACAACTATTGGTTGGATTTATTTGGAACCAACTGGCAAAGAAGACTGTTGCCATGATAACCCGGTATTTTAAACAAATGAAGACTTCGTCCTTATTTGATGTGCAGTCGTTTGTAGGATGGAAATCTAAAGACTATTTTTAATGTAAATTCTGGTTTCATTAATTCCAGAATATGTCAACCAAGCTAACAGTAATAATTCTTTTATAGGAGAGGTTTAAGCTTCAGTTGTTTAATACGATTGCAATGGCAGGATGTGCCTTATTTCTGCTACCACTTGGATTTCTTGATCCAGATCATTCTGGAGTGGCTCTGTTTTGCTTTACAGGCGCTGTAAGCTGCATTGGATTGATTTCATCTGGTTCCATGAAATCAGCTACATTAATCGCACGTACATTTACTGAATATGTTATGGATATCGTTCAAGTTTGTATTTTGTTTTTTGTTACCCCTCTATTTCACCAATGAATTTCGTTAAACTTCGAAGATCCTTAGATACTGCTCAAGACGATTAGATATTGTTGAAACACAATGAAAATTTTTTAGTAACAACATTAGAACTACCATTGACTTATATAATAACCATTCGAGTCATCGAGAACTTATTAGTAGTCGATAAATTCAGCATTTAACTTCTTTCTTCATATAGACAGGTCAAGTCATAGAGCTTGTACCGAATAATTGTTAATTTGTTATCAAATATTGGCAGTTAATCAAAATAAAGAAACAAATAGAATATCTAATTATTTTAATTGCAGCTAGTTATATGTCTCAATATGCTTTCGGTACCACTTATGGTCGGTAGCTTGGCACCAAACAACACCATATTGGAATGGCGTTACATTGTATTCACAACGGCTTTTGTCTTAATGTTTTGTAATGGAATATTTTGTTGGTTATGCAGTGCTGAGCCACAACCTTGGGCTTTGCTTGTAGAACAGAAATCCAAAAATCATTCTGAAGCTAATGAGAAATTCAGTCAGCAAGATATAGCTTAGGTGTTAATGTTTACTTACAGTATATAAATTGTGTTATAAGTTATCGGTAGGGAATAGAAATATTTCACACATTATGTTTGAGAGGAATATACTTATTATATCTACTGTTAGTTTATTCAATTGTGATCTTTTTTCTTGTTATATGTTTTTGAAATTTATTTGAAATGTATTACCATTATTAACATTTGGCCAGTGAAATGTTTAGAATTCCAAATAGAACTATGAATAATAAAATAAATGAATGGATAGCAGAAATTATCTCGAAGAGAGAGAGAAAGCACAGGTTAGGAAATTTCTCAAGTGATCTGATACAATTAGAAACCTTTTTGAAAAATGAATCTATGATAGAATTAAGTCTGCTGAAAAATATTCTCAAAAGTACCAGAAATCTCCTAATGAGATATCCTTATCAGAATTGCAAGTCTCGGGAAAATACCATAAAAGCATAGAAAATCTCTTCAAAACAAGAGAAATCAATTTCTCGCTACTCATAAACTTCACACTGTTCACGGGATTTGAGCCTTAGATAGCAGCGATAATTCTTAATTTTAATTACATATGCTTTGTTGGTAGTGTTTTATACGTGTATTGTTTGCAGTAATATTTGACAAACTGTAATCGTTTCTGTAGCATTTTTCTATTTGATGTTATGAAATAAATACTTTATGATAAATTTTCATTCGTTTTGACTTTTGATTCAGTTTAAGTTTCTATTTAACTCATTTGTGCGGAATTAATCAGAGAATCCCTTCCGATGGTTTCTGTTTTCTAGCACATCATCTTTTATTATGTGCTTTATGACGATAAAATTCAAAATTTTGCACTCAAAAAATTACTTATCTTCTTCATCTCCTTCTACCATCATCTATCCTCCGTTATCTAAGAGTT
Source organism: Mansonella ozzardi (assembly GCA_029876185.1). Lineage (NCBI taxonomy): Eukaryota > Metazoa > Nematoda > Chromadorea > Rhabditida > Onchocercidae > Mansonella > Mansonella ozzardi. Next base: position 9,812 of record JARVGP010000372.1, on the reverse strand, counting down.
GTACATCATGTTTTCATTTGAAAGAATAAGGGAATCTTCTTCAGTTACACCTTTCGGATATATTTAAGTCTGTAATTATCCTAATAAATTATACCTTAATTTAATTGAGGTGCAAAGAAGCGAGTAGAATTTCCACTCATAAAAACTATTCAAAAAAAAAAAAAAAAAAACCACACCAATAAAAAGCGATTTTTTGATGTTATTTCGGCAATATTTACAGCAATTAGAAAGACATATAATTGCAAGAACTCAAAATAAGAACTGCAAATGAATAACGGATATTTTTAGATATAAATGACAATCTAATTCACAACTCACACTATTTAAAAATTTTTGAAATTCTTTGCAACTTCTTTCAATAAAATGCAATCATTTCATCTTACATACCTGTTTCTGCGTGAATTATCCTTGTTGTCTAAATTGCTCATCATACTATACTAATGTATAGTATTCGCTAGCGTAGGAGATTTCCCGAACTTCAGAATCCAAAGTGACTCAAATCCGAATACGTCCGCTACCACAGTATCGGGTAACTTTGTCCATGACCTGAGTTAATCTGATTGTTGGCCCGCGGTCGTCCGTCTAAGTCTCATTGTGTGTCGTATACGTTTCCATTAGGAAACTTTTAGTTGCCTCAAGAGCGGTTACATTTCCTGCGTCTTTTGCGAGTTTTAAATTCGAATCTTTCCGAAGACCTTGTCAAAGTCTCACTTGTGTGTGTATGTGTGTGTATGTATATGTATGTGTTATTGGACTTCTCTCTTTTCATCAACAATCTTTCCCATCTCTCTGACCTTCTTCATCTATGATCTTTTCTTATCTGTAACCTTTCTCATATACGATTTAAAGGCTTCACAAGTTGTATTGACTTCAAAAAATAGATTAATTAGCTAGTTAGACTAAATTAAAGCTGAATTAATAGATATCAATTGATCTACTATCTACTCAATAGATCTACTCTATTGTTTACATCCAATAGTAGCAGTAGTAGTAGTAGTACTAATGCTGCCTTTGCTGCTGCTACCTGCTAGAGGAGAATAGTTGGAAAATAAGCAAATTTTATTTTTCATATTTGAAGTCATATTGACTTCAAAAAATTCTTCCCAATCATAATATGAATATTTCTTTATGTCATTGATATCTTTATGATTGAATTGCTCAAATATTGATTTATCAGCAAAAATATAATATAGTTGGATTAGTTACTAAACTCTATAATATTCCATTGTCCGTTCCACTGTATTTTAGAAGTGAAAGTATCAAAATATATTTTCTATTTCATTTGAAATTTTGGTAGTAACAATCCATTTTATGTCTCATTTTGTAGAAAAATATTTCTTTTACAGGAATACAAGCAATCAATCAACAAAGTGAGCAGCTATTCAATATGCGTTCATCAATAGGGTAAAAAAAAAAATTTCTTTTGTTTTTATTTTGGAAATTGTTAAATATAATTTTTTTCATCTTACAAACAATCCTTTTTTTAATTGATATTTGGCCAGTAAACATGCAAGCTAAGAGTTAGTGAGTAAGAATTGTAGCTTACCTCATCCTTATCATTCGATCTAAAATACTACAAGCATTTCTATTAGAGTAATAATTATGATTTCCTCATTTAACTATTATAAAATATTTTTTTTTCGTTTTTTTCAATATTTTCATTGTTTGTTTAGAAAATAGAAATTCGATACATATCATCAGTATGATTTGTTTTAGTAATAGTGGTAATCGAAAATTGTCAACGGTTTCAACTTCGAATAGTTCGATTCATAACCGAAAAAACCAAAAAAGTGATAATGGTACGGAGAATGGTTTTAGCATGGAATTTGCTAATAAGGTAGAAACTTAAAAATTCTTGTTCATGAATTATTCTTAAATCAAATCTATCTCTTTTGTAATTAAATTATCAATCTTATCACAGAAAAAAGCGCGAGTAATATCCGAAAATCTTTATAATTGCTTAAGATTGGTTAGATTTTACTTTTCTCATTGATATTTGGCATTAAAATAATTTTTTAATCTTGTGAAAACACGAAGTTATGCAAAAGTCTTATGAACAAAAATTTAATAATTGGATCAGCGAATTATTTATTTGCTTGAATTTGAATGAGCAGGATGGAATAGAAATAGAAGATGAGGAGGGAAGTAATGATTCAAAACGTGTACGTCATCATCGTGGATCAGCTGAGGTTGCTAGAAAACGATTGAAGCTCGATCTAAAAAGTTCTACTGACCGTGGAATTGTTGAGGTAAATTTTTTATCAAAAAAGGAAAATAATGAGCTTTTTCTAGAAAAACTAGAAAAGGCTTTTTCTTAACTGCAGTAAATTTATGCAAACAAATCAAATTTTTAATTTATCTATATCATAATCTTCTCATATTTTGCTTCACTTAGCTGCTAATTATCTCTAAAATTTGATTCTAATTAAATTTATGCTGCAGTCATCCATAAAAATATTAATATTTGGATCACAACTTCTTTGTTATTTGCTCATAAATTTGTAGCTAAAACATCACTGTTAAGTCTTTTAAAAATTGCATGCCAGTCGTTAAATTTTAATAGATTTAATAAAGCCACAATTTTTATTTTTATTTTGAAGAATGGTTCAGAATCAAATGAATCAAGAGAAGTTTCTTGTGAACGCAATGACTGTGGTCATTTGAAGAAGTGTGCATTGGGTATTTCATCCATGTAAGCTAATTTCGTTTTGTTCTTTTCGAGTAAGTTTGTCGTTCTGTTTGGTGAATAGGTCATATAGAATAGTTTTTACAGCTAAAGCATCGTCTAAAAAATTTTTTAAAAATTGCAAACTTACTGCTCAATAAATTTAATAAAGCTACGATTTTTTTAATTGTTTGTGATAAAAAAAATTGTGATTTGCTAAAATTTTCAGTAACTTCGAAGCAATAACTACGTGAAAAATTCTTAATGTTATGTTCATTATTGATTTAGCGAAAAGTTTTTTTTTTCTGATTCTGATGTGTTTCAGGTGTTATGGACATGAAAACAATGGAAATACACATTTTACAGATGGGAATCATAACTGCAAAACTTTTCATCACATTTCGAAGGGCGAGCATGTTTGTTGTGCATGCTATGATGAGATTTGGAAGCTGTAAGTTCTAGTTTAATACTGCTTCAGTTACACTGTCTTAACTTTAAAATCCACACAAGTAGGATTTTTGTAAAATAATTAATTGGAATAAATTTAGTGGTCGGACAGGTAATGATCGTTTCAATGAATGGAAAGGAAAATGGGCTTCTGAAAGTCGTTGCACTCCATGTGTACGACTATATATCCAAGATCAGTTGCTTCCATTTTGGTTGCAATGCAAACTTTGCAATAAGTTCAGGCAGGTTTTGAACTTTTTAAGTTTAAAGTTTATTTTACATTTAAAACAATGTGATAATATATAAAAATAGGAAATTTTTTGTTTATGAACGAAGTATTTTGTAAAGGTTGCAGTGATTTTTATTGAAACGGAAATAAATTAGAATTCCGTTCTAAATTAAGCTGATTTCAACTAGGAATACGTTCTTTTGAACTTTTTTAGGCGTTTGCCAACTACTGTATGCAAAATAAGTCGTGAGGATGTCGAGAGATTCGTTTGTGGCAATGAAATTGAGGTCGGTGGGGATAGCGCAAAAGATCCATGTGACACTAAAGAGGAAGAGGTATTGTAGTGGTTGTTTCGAATTAACTTCTTTGAAGCTTGGTATATTCATTTTTTTTCTAGTTTAATGCTATGCGTTTGGTAGCTACCTCAGAATTATTGGAGCAATTTTTATTTTTCGTTTGTTAAAGTAAGTTTTTAGTGTGTTCGTGAGGCCTCCGAAACGTTATGGATAAAATCTGTCAGCATCCCACCCTTACTGCATAATTCGCCTGCAGCTTCGTTTTTGCGACATGAATATTACTATGATGAAGTGGGAATTAGTCCCACTAATGAAATACTCGAACATCAAAGTGGTAATCACTTAATTTATATCTCATAGGAAGATTTAATTAGAAAAAATAAAAAGTAATTTTTGGATGGTAGATTTTTCTCATTAGATTGTCACTGGATAACGGTAAGGAAATGTTCAAATCTACTAATTTCAAAAAGCTCTTTTCCATGAAATTTCCAGAAGTTTAGTGGCAGTTCTTTTTTGTGAGATTGGATAAGACTCTATTTTTCTTATTGTGGTCTTATAATTATCACTACAGTGCATTAATAATTAGTTTTACGCAAGGTTTTATGGTGTCAGTCACAGCAGCTTTAGTACAGTCTTTGCTATTATTTATTATGTTATACTTTGCTCTGATCACTCTTTTATTACGGTTTTTCATGATAAATTAAAATTTTCTTGAGACTTTTTAATAAATTTATAATTGGTTAGAAGGTGCAGAACGGGGCTTTATGCGTCCATTCAATATTCCACATGAGCAGTCGATGGCATTTTGTTTACGACCCGATGTTATGGAATACGATGAATTACATAGCTTTCCGGAATATGCGACCGAACCAGTTCTTTATTTGGCTATGCGAAATCTCGTTATTGCTTTATGGAATCGCAATCCATTTGTGAGCTTTATAAAAAATAAATAAAACTCAAGAAATTCGAACTTCTGTGCTACTTGCATTACAAATTGTATAAATCATTTCAAATATACAGTAGCTTTATTGCTTCTATTGAATTCTCACATTTTGAAAATTTGATATTTTCAGCGTTATCTAACTCTAGAATGCTGTATTCCTTATCTAATTTGTCGCGGTCTTGCGCGAGTTTGGTATATTAATGAATTGATTCGAGTTATCAGATTTCTTAGTCTCAAGTCGCTCATCAATTATGGTGTATTAAATTTTCCGAAAGCTTCAATACTCACACCAAAATACAGTGTATGTTTTTGTAATCATTAAGCTTCTACTGCAGACAATTAATATAATGTTTTGATTGCTGTCATCTCTGTTGAGAGCATAACTTTATCAATTCCAAATTTTCGACAAGCAGTCGAAGTTACTGTTTTCTACGATACATTCGTTTGGATATCAAGTTCAATTTTGTAGGATATGGAAGTGATCGTTGTTGGAGCAGGGATCAGTGGTTTGACTGCGGCTCGACAGCTTCGTTCATTTGGTGCACGCGTTAAGGTTTTGGAAGCAAAGGGAAAATTAGGCGGGCGACTACTGGTCTGTTATTTATATTGACATTTGACTAGCTACAAAGAGAAAAATTTTGAAATTAGAGAAGTTAAATTTCGATTAACTAGATTGAATTGCTTCTAAATTTTGTTAGGTCTTGCAAGATTTCAGTTATTCTCTTGAATATGAATTTAGGAATTGCATGTTAAAATTAATTTGTGGTAGCTTTGCCTGCAGAATTTCATTTAGCGATGTAATTTGTAAATTTTATGAACTTCTCTTTGGGAAGTTCAACGGTCTCATCAATAAAATTATGTTGTAATGAATAATGGAAAGCCTATGTCAGTCTGTTGAAAACGCTTCTTCATCGGATTTTTGATGAGATTTATTGAAGTGTTATCGATTCGCACTTCTCACCTTTTTAATTTGTTTTCAAATGAAATAAAAACAGTAACTGCAGGATGATTGGTCATTAGGTGTTGCAGTCGGTAGCGGTGCACAGCTTATCACCGGAATTATTAACAACCCGATTGTCTTAATGTGCGAACAGGTCTGCTGTATTTCTTTTCTTTCGTAAAGAATTGAAATTTCATTTGTATTTGCGGAGTTGGGAAGTGCAGAAATTTGATTTCTCTTAATAACTGCAGATAGGTGTTGTTTATCGCGCTGTAAAAGATGAATGTCCGTTGTTGGATGCAGGAACTGGAAAACGAGCATCAAGCATTTGTGATCGAGTTGTCGATGAACATTTTAACTGTTTATTGGATTGTTTGGCGGACTGGAAGCAGAATGTAAAAGTTGGTGACGAGAGTCTGTACGGTAATTTTCTACGCTGTGTTCATATTAAAAATGAGAATTATTGATCTTGGTGGGGATTTATTGTTTCTATTATTTTGCAAGAAAAGTCCTTCCTAAGCTTCTGAATTATATAAAATGCAATACATTTTATATATTTGGGAAGCGTAATAGAGATCTGATGTTAATTTTCTGCCGATTTTTTGACTTTGTTGATGTTGTTTCACGCTTGGAAACGATTGGTTCTAGAAACTAAACATTTACACAGTTTATAACATTTCATGCAACTGCTGATAATCATCCCCGATTTATTTTCAGATCGTATAATGTGCTTGCATAATGCATTTCTAAAAAGGACGGGATTGAAATGGACAGAGGTTGGTGCATTTATTACTGTTTCTTTTCAATTCTGCTGTTGAAGATTTGTAACATTTGGGATACTTGAAAGTTGACATACAAGCGAATAAATTAATTTTAAACTCTTAAATAGATGGAAAGTTGTCGAAGAGTTACAATAGTTTGGTGCAGTGTCACTTAATTGGTAGAGGATGGTTGTAGAGGTCGTGGTGATCCTTAGGTCTCTGGTTCGAATCCGGATAGCTGGAGTTAGGTTTTGCAGTGATAGTGACGGGTTCGGAGTAGCATTTGTTCAGTAGAAATTTGCAGTTGCTTCTTAACGGAGAATTCGAAAAAATAAATGAATTTGTCCAGCTCGCTAATTTAGAAACTTAAACCCTGAAACACCCTTTTGGAAGTTTAGAGTGGATTCTTTTTGATTTCTTCATTTTTCGGCTTAATATTTTTAAATCTCTGAGTTTAAATTTTGTTTAAAGAGTTCGATCAAAATAGATTGAAAAATGACTTCAAATCCATATTGTAATCAATTTAGGAAGAAGAACGCATGCTTCAGTGGCAGATAGGTAATGTGGAATTTTCATGTGGCTCGAAGTTAGATGGTGTTTCGGCTCGTAACTGGGATCAGAATGAAGCAGTGGCGCAGTTTGCTGGTGTTCATGCTTTGCTAACAGACGGCACCTCGGAACTAATGCGTCGATTAGCGGAGGGTACTGATATTCGATGTAATCATGAGGTTAGTTTTTCCTACTGCAAATTCTTTTGAAATTATGTTAAAACTGATGAATCTTCCAAGAAGATTCATATTTATTAGCTGTAAGAAATTAGAGTGCTTTAGCAAAATATTTAACGAGAGTTTGTTATGGCACATTTATTCATGCTTTTTCCTCAATAATTTATTAGCTTCTCTGCAAACAGTTTAAAGCCAGTTACTTTTTGAAAAAATCTCTTCCTGTGTAGGTAAAAAAAATCTCTTCCCCTGTAAAAAATCTCTTGCAGTAGCTGTATTAAGTCTTCAGAAATTTCAGAAATTTTTTAAAATTTGTTCAGGTATCAAAGATTGAATGGCTAGGGCGAAAGAAAATTCTCGTTAAATGCAGCAATGGAAAGAAGTATTCATGCGATAAGGTATTTTTTAATTTTGTTTCATTTTTAGTCCTTTTCAAGTTTTTAATTTTGTCAAACATGTGATAAAATATGGTATTTTTCAAAGTTTTTCATTTTAAGTAAAGGGAAATCCCAATTTCTTTTAGTCACAGTTTAGATTCCTACCTTGTTTTTGTTTGTGAATAAGACTACTAATTTTTTCCTGTTTACAATAAAACTATTTCCTACTCCGTTCCTATCGTTCAAAAACGCTTTAATTTATTTATTCATTCTTCATTCAGAACATTTAATGGTGAGAATTAAACGTGAGAATAGTTAAGGTTTTGGTGACTGCTCCGTTAGCTGTGTTGCAAAAAGAATTAATAACGTTTGTTCCCGCTTTACCGCCAGCAAAAACAGCAGCTTTAAAGAATTTGGGAGCTGGTCTAATAGAAAAGGTTTGGTTTTTTAAACTGGAAATTAATGCTTATATACCAAGATACAGTTTGTTCAATGGCTAATTTTCCAGTATTCCTTCTTGTTTCAATCATTCACAAACACATTGGTACTGTGTAAAACATTGAATTATGAAAATAGCTAATTTCTTTCTTCATGTTATCTCATTTCTTCTGGAATGAATCCTGACATTAAACAACTGAACCGGTTTGCATTTTTTAATAATTATATATAAACTTTTAGGTAGCCGTAAAATTTCCAAGACGTTTTTGGTTGTCCATCCTGAAAAGTGATGGAACGTTGGATTATTTTGGTCATGTGCCAAAAAATGCTGAGGAGAGAGGACTTTTCAATATGTTCTACGATTTTTCAACTCGCGTAAATATTACTCATTAATTTCTCAGTTTATTGTAAGCACCACTTTTCTTTTTATTTTCTGCTGAAGTTGTTCTTTTTATAAATCAGTACATTGCTAACAAAAGCGCCATACCGTGCCAATCCGATCTCAAATTCTGAATCTCAAGCCTGTTATTTGATTTTTGAAATTGCAGTTACTTGGATTTAGAATATTGGATTAGTAATGTGATTCCTTAAGTGTATTTTGCACATTTTGATCATAAACTACTAAAAAAAAAATGCGAGCCAGTCATAATCCTATTTAGGGAAGCAAAAATCACCATTATGTTCTAATGTCTTATGTATGTGGTGATTCGGTGAATTTAGTAAATGAAAAAAGTGATGTGGAAGTGGTGGACATTTTTGTGGATACTCTCCGCGACATGTTCCCGCAAGAGGTTTGGTTTTTCTATTCAATAAAGATTACTGGAATTCCTTCTAATTTTTAGCAGTTTTTAAATCAATAATTCAAGAATTTTAATTCTTAGGTGATGAAGCACAAAGAGGTGCTTACTTTTAACCCCGTTTATTTTTATTATTAAGTTTTTGCAATTGTGAACTTTGCGAGTTGTAGAATATCCCAGATCCAGAAGGTTATGTTGTAACACACTGGGGCCGAGATCGTCATATCGGTATGTCATATACTTATGTTCGAGTTGGTGGTAGTGGCGATGATTATGATAAATTGGCAGAAGATGTCAATGGGAAGCTATTCTTTGCCGGAGAAGTATATCATTTTTAGTTATTTTTGATTAAAATGAGAAAATTAACTTATTCTTGCAAATTGTGTTCTTTTCTGTGAATACTGATAATGTCTAGAGAATGCATATGAAAACTTAGTTTTTGGTTCCACTATTTTTTGCTCATTTCCTAGTGCTATTTCTCCAATCTTTTATTAAAACTTACTACACATATTTAACCATAATTAATTTTTTTTTTTTAAGGGAACGAATCGTTTCTTCCCGCAAACGATGACTGGTGCTTGTGTAAGTGGTCTACGTGAAGCAGGAAAAATTGCAAGTAGTTGGCCAAAGGGAACGTCAAAATAGTTTTTGAAAGAGAATTTAAAACTGAAGGTGGATGAAAATTCGGAGATTTATTAACGATATATTTATCTTGATATTATGATGCGAAGTATGGCAAACTGCCATCGTGAAGACTGTATGGTGTTAAAAATAATGTACTAACTTCTATATATGTAACACAGTACATTATATAATATATTACTTGACTCAAGTAATGAAGAAACGAAGTAAGCTCAAAAAAGACTGTATCTTTTTGTGGTATGTTTCTAAGCAAATCAAAATATTAGCGTAAATATTGATATTCTTAGCATGTTATAAAGTAAATTACTGAAGAGGAATTTAAAAATATACATGGAGCGGTTCGATAGGCTTTCACTTTCTTCTTTCCCACGGATGCATTGTGTTATTTCATAGTGGATTTTGGATTATTTTTGAAAATTTTCCATAATTTAGTTTTTCTTCTGATCTCCGCTGTATTTTTTTTTTTTTTTTTTTTTTTTTTTTTTTTGTAGCATTTTTTAAAAATTGTTTTTAAACCGGTTTGGGGGGGTTTTTTAATTGTGGGTGGGGGATTTT
>JARVGP010000371.1:0-48218 GCA_029876185.1 Mansonella ozzardi | reverse complement strand
CCTATTAAAAACAAAATTAAAAAAATATAATTTATTTAAATATAAAAAAAAATAAAAAAATATAAAAATTAAAATCAAGTGTAAAAAAAAAAAAAAAAAAACAGCAAATCAGTGTCGATCAGTTAACGTACATCGTCTATTACAAAAGTGAGTAAAAGTTCACGAAACAAGTTCGATGAGACTCTCACAAATCCCTACCGTAAAGAACGAAACGCCAAGTAGAAGCTGAACAAACTGAGCTTATCACTAAAATAAGCATGATCTCATCGAACCAACTTGGGCATTTTAAAACAGATTTTAGTTCAATATACTTAACTGTATGTCGAAAAAATTTTCTGTTATGTTCTTGGATAACGAAGTAATTAAAACTTATTCCATTTATTAATTACGAGATATCTGAAGAAATTCAAAGACAGACAACCGTAACACTTATTTGAGAAAGAGATTATATAATACCAAAGTTAATAGCATTCATTCTAAAAAAAAGGAGAAAAACAGACTAATTCAACTATTATGAAAATTCCAACATAGTGGACATCGGGAATGTAATATACTTTTCACCTCCCGTCACGGACAAATGAACAAACTACCAGTACTCAGCAAACGTTCCGAAATCCTGAATGGAACAACACCGAAATGATTCAGTGTGCATATTGTTCACATTCACCATTAGCAAAAAATATATTTTTACAATCCGTAACTTTAAAATTTGCTAAAACGGATTCAAAAGAAGCAAACGGATGCAAAATTTAGAATTTACTGGGCAAATGCAGCATTAAACTGATTTCACAATCCATCATATATTCTGATTTATTTTTTAAAAAAGATTTTCAACTAAGTTCTCGATTCACTTTTCAATTTTATAAGACTTGTAAATCTCCTATTCACCAGTATATCATTACAGTATTAAAATAAATCATGGAACTTTCTAACTTTAAAAATTCAAATTCGTAACAATACCTGAAAACGACACTCATATAAGTAATAATTTACACATATTGCATTAAGAGAAATATAAATTCGGCTTGAAACTAGTATCAGAACTTCCCAGTGAAAATTACTAGCCAGAACAACAAGACTTTTTAAGAAGAGGTGGATCATCAACAATCAATAAGTCATTCCTTCGCGAATGCGATACTACGTCCGTGCCCAGAAACTGCGAATGTCTCGCTCTTTCCATTAAACCTAGAAAAACATCAAAAATAAATTACAAATTCTTTCTAAATTCTCTTTTAAATCTAAATTAATTAAAGTCATTTCTTAATAAAATTAATCAACTCCATATAATATCGGCACTCCTCGAACTAAATTTTTCATTAAATGGTAGATAAGATAATGTATTGAATAATCATTCAAAAGAATTCACCTTTTACGAGGTAATCGAAAACTTGCGTTACACCAACGTTATCTTTAGCTGAAGTTTCAAAATGTTCCGCACCGATCGACTTCGTATACCTAAAAGTTTCATCAAAACATTTTACTAATCCTTTCACAAAAATTATTAAAATTTATTAAGAAGGTTGAATTTCATAAAAAAACCGAACACGGTAGCTTCATTAACATCTACATTTCGATTCCGTTCTAAATCCATTTTGTTTCCAATAATCACCAAATAAACGTCATCACCTAACATACGTTTCAGTTCCTTGACCCACATTTTTACCTAAAAACCTGAACAGATGTTAACATTCAGTTTTTAGCAAAGTGAAAATAAAGATTTTGTCAATTTCAGTAATACCAGACATAATAATACCAGATATGCATCCTGATAATAACACAAGAGCATATAATGTCTAGTGAGTACCAATATTGTAACAAATGACTGCGAATCTAACTGTTCATTTGCTTCAATCTATTTTTTAATAAAGTATTTCGAAATTACATAACATAATTAGCAATAAAATGAAATCAGAAATTTCAAATGTGTTCACTCACGTGCCTTTTCAAAGGAATGAGTATCAGTGACATCATAAACCAGAAGCGCACCATGACTATCTCTGTAATATATAGGACCGAGTGCGTGGAATTTTTCCTGTCCAGCTGTATCCCATATGTTCAACTCTACTGTATGGCCATCAACACAAAGTTTTTTGCTCAAAAATGAAGCCTAAAGAGTTCCAGGAAAACGCAATAAAATAGTATTATAAATATGACAAATTCAACCAAATTAGAATACAAAATAAAGTTTATAACTTTTATAACTCAATTTTTAAATGATTGTTTCTGTTCCCATAAATAATGGCATTCTTTGAGTATCCCGAAAAATATTTCTCGGGAAGACATTAGCACCGATGAAGGAAATAAAAGCAAGAATTTCAAATAAATGACCGGATCGAATTTGTCATGAATTGAAATGAAAAGGAAAAAGATGAACTGATGTCAATTTTGATAAAATCTAATATTTTTTTGTTTGAAAACAGTTTTCGGAAAAATTTAAAGAACCAGTTACTTTTTTTCTCGCTAATCAAATAAATAACTCACGCATGTGTAGTATCTAAATGTACCTGCAATGTTGATACATGTTGTGGATTGAATTTGTTCTCTACGTAGCGTAACATCAATGAAGTTTTACCTACAGCACCTTCACCCAGTAAGACGACCTGAAACAATAATGTTTAAATCTTTCATTACGACAATTCCTAAGTCAAACAAAGTTTCTGATTTCCAAATTAAGTTTACATGCATAATTGGTTAAAATCTATTCTTTTTAAAAATTGCACCGATTTTCAAACATGCTGCCAGATATTTTTGTTTTTTAGCTTTGAAAGCTCGATCAGCTGTAATCAACAATAATATCTATGAAAATCTACATGACAATGTGTTTCTTTCCTTAAGGAAGCTCATATTAGGCTCCAATCCAATCAACCAGGACATTATTTTTAAAATATACAGTCATTATGCTTCTCGTAAGTTATAATAAGTTTATCAACTCAAAATAAATACCTTGAAAATAAACAACGAATTCGTCGTCGTCGTCGAAGTGGTGGGTACTGTTCCCATCCCAAGAAATAATAACCCACGTATTAAGGAAGTGCTGAACTGATACAATGCATTGATGTACGACTATAAAGTAATAGGTGATAAGAACAGTTCATAAAAAGTCCCCAGAAAAGTGCTCCCATTTGTTAGAGCGAACTTTTAGAGGAAAATTTTCAGAAGACCAGCTAATAAAGAAAGTAATGTCCGGTTTCTGAAAACATCCCATGCTTGCATATCAAGTAAAAAGTGGAACGGCAATACAAAGCACCGCAAATTATCAAAACAAGAAACAAAACAAAAAAAGCATTTTTAATAGCCTTTGGCAGTTTTTTAAATTAATGAATTACTTTTCGTCGCAGCAAAATATTTTTAAAACGTGATTCATGCTGGACATTCAACGTAAAAAATACTCATAAAATGACTATGAAACTGAGAACTGACAACTTCTTGCTCTATTTTTATTTGTGCTGATAGAACACATCATTCCAAGTTAAACTGTCCATATACTATACACAAGATCGCCTTAGTTTCTCGTTTTAAGTAAACAATAATTGTCAGCTTCATTTTTCAATAAAGTTTTATAAACTTTTTTTCTGAATCTTCAAGTCCAGGAAAAATATAACTATAGCCAGGGGCGCAATATAACTATATCCAGGCAAAGGACTCTTTAATTTCCACTGTTTATTTCGGAAATATAATTTTTAGCAGAACTGAGATCGCAGTAAATATAACAAAAAAAAAAAAAAAAAAACAGAAATACAACAGTTGTAGTAACAACTACAATTGCCCACACTGTGTAATAACAATAGGAATTTTTGGTTTGTTATTTTGACCTGTTGGAACATTTTCGATTTTCCGCACTGTTAATAAACCATCTAATACTCTTCCTGCAAAAAATATCTTCACTGAAAATATATTGAAAAAAAATGAAATAACTTGAAGAAAAAAAAATCTCTTTCATAACCGAATGAGGTAACTCTCATAAAATAGATTAAAGAAGTTAGGTATTTCTGGAATAATTAAAAGGTAGTAAGGAGGACAACAGTACTGAAAGGACAAAAAGTAGTGAGTGAGTGTAATTAAGATGAGAATTACGAACGGACAAGCGGCTTGAAAAAATTGGTAAATAGTGCCCTGATTAACATCACAGAAGCCGGATCGTTTCAGTAAAGAAATAAACCGATCAAAAAGTTGCACGAAACAGCAAAAATAAGTGAAATTGTGATATCTAAATCGAAAAAGATAACTAACCAAAAACAACATGCTTCTTATCAAGAAAATCACACTTTGCGCAAGTTATGAAAAATTGACAGCCATTTGTATCTGGTCCAGCATTAGCCTTCAAAAAAACCGTAAGAGTTTCGTTTACAAAATGTTGAAATCATTTTATAGCTTCAATAAAAAAATAAATCACCATAGACAAAATTCCCGGTCCTGAATGTTCCAAATCAAAATTTTCATCCCTGAATTTCGAGCCATATATGCTTGTCATACCAGTACCATCACCCTACAACACACAGACAAATGTTATAAAATTTTATCATTTTGTTAATAAAAAACTAATAAACTTCAAATCTGCAATAAAATTGAAATAATATTAGATAAACGTAGTCATCTAAATTTGTTATTTCTTATTCAGCAAAAATCAACAAATGAAATCGTCGAAGGAAATGAGCAAACTAACATTGACAAAGTCACCGCCCTGAATCATAAAATCTTTAATTACTCTATGAAATTGTGCATTTTTGTAACCAACTGGAACACCATCTCTGCGATATTCTCCAGTGCAAAATTGCCTAAAGAAAAACAATGATGAATTAAATTATAAAGAATATTTGAATTATTGATTTGAAATATTTTCAATTACAAGAAATGTTTATTGTTCACAATATCTTGCCAAATGTCATTTATTCAACAATACAATACTTGTAAAATTTTCTTCAAACCTGAAATTTTCAGCCGTTTTCGGGCAAACATCTGCGAATAATTCCATTTTGATTGTTCCAATAGGTGCACCACCAGCAGTCATTTCCATAAATACTATAGGATTATCGGGATGCCTTAACTGCTCCGCCAAATGATCATAATCACTCATATTTCCAGGCTGCAACTATTCCATTGTTATTACAATATTAAATAACATTTCTTTTATTTGTTATAATCACGTTTCTTAAATATAATCATGTAGAATAGCTTCCTTTTTGAATTGAATAAAATAATAAAAAGCATTCCAGGTCTCACGTAATGCATATCGCATATATATATGTACACACACACACACACACACACACACACACACATACACACACACACATGATTAATTCAATGAAACCCCTCAAAGCACTAATAGCAGAGAAATCAAAAATCCTGTCATATACCAAAGAGATCGCTATGAAAATTATGGTCTCACAGGAAAAGTGAATGTTAATTCAGGACCGATACTTGTTCAATTCAAATTTTTCAGCATGGAAATATCCAAAGTTTGAGAAAATTTATAAAAATATTGAAATAAACGAGTATTAAGCTTATAAAAAAATTTTATAAAAAAAAATATCGAAAAAACTTTAATTAATTTATTCAAAGATTGTACATGAAACATTTATTTATTTGATGTATTGTTTTACAACCATATAGAAATGACCAAACAGGTTTTGTTAGTATGTCAGCTATGAATTGTTATTCCGATAATTGCCAAAATTTGCTATCTACAAAAGATTAAAAATGCTAAACCAAAGTCGATTTAGCATTTAGAATCGATGAAATGGGTCTAATAACTCTAATTTACCCAGAAATTTTGACTCTAATTCTATCCAGAAATCAAATTCATCACAAAGCTTATTATTCTTTCATTCATTTTGTTACAGCGATAATGTTCCGATGCAATGCAGTATCAAAACAAGCTATGACAATGACAATCATTGCTCAAGAAATTCTATCCAATTGCTATTTGATGACTTATTGCTTTGATCAGAGTCATTCAAGACTCATTTATAAGCTGATTCAAGATCATCAACACCTGATTAAAATTTATTGCATCTAAACTTTGTTCATTTGAATAGAAATATATGGAAATAAATTGGAAACATAAAATTTGCACGGGTAAATATAAAAAGACGAGTTATAGCAGTGATGATGATAATAATGATGTTGATAATAGCATTGATAATAATAGATGATAGTGGCGAGGATAGCGAGATATTAAGAAATATAAGCATAGCAATGGTTCAAGAAGCATGTAAAATATGATTTTGAAGATAATTTCAAAAGAAGTTGGCTGCCATACTCACATCACTGCTTCTTTCAATTTGTCTTTCAACATGCCGCATTATTTTTATTAAATGAAAAAATTTAATCTATTTTTGATATCGTACTCCTCTCTTTCAATTTTTTGCGTGTTTTGTCGGTTCTTTCAAAAATAACTCTTACATCAGCAGCGACCATTTGATTCTAATTTAAAAAATGTTCAAGAAAAGAATATATTTCATACATTAGTAGTATACATTTGAAAACATATGAGAAATCGCAACATTGAATAGCTATCATATCATTAACCGAAACCATAATTATCATCATCACCATCATCATCATTATCATTATCCATCACAGTTATCATTACCATAGTTATCTTCATGATTCAAAATAACTGAAATAATAAAAGTTTTTACTGGTATTACATTATGCACTAATAACTGAAACTATTTCGAATTACTGAGTTTCTTTTTTTCGATTTGCATGGATTTATATCTTTCATTTGGAACATTTAGCGGTGTTTTTTTTTTCCTACAAAGTATTTTTTGAAATTAACAGCAATGCAGCATAACATTTAAGCAATGCAGCATAACATTTAAGATTACGATAATGCTTTTTCAACATTTAAATCAGTAAAAAGATCGCTAAATATTCTAAATGAAAAAAAAAATTGAAATTCATGTAAATCGGAAAAAAAGAAGCTTAACATATCTCTTCTCAATACTTTCCCTGATTTCCTTTTTATTTCTATTGAATTGTTTCATTGCGAGGAAAAGTTTTGTATGAGATGGAAAAACGGGAATGGGCCGAAATTTTTATGGTCAGTCATCTCAGTCAGCCTTCAGTATCGGCCATCTCCGTTTCTCCGTTTTATTGTAGCAAACGATGTTTCCGTTGTCCGTTTCACTATCTAACATAAATGATTTAAATGTAGGGAGTGGGAGGATGTATGTACTGTGTTGAGAAACCGATGATGATTCGTTCGGGTTGGTATCCGAGGAAAGAATGAGAATGAGGGTGACAATTAAAACGGGTTCTCCGGCCCGTCCTTTTACAGCTCAAACGAAAACCAAACTGATCGCCTAATCACCACTTCCTTACTCCTACACTCCTATTTCTACCGCCATCATCCTTCAGTTACTACTACTACTATTACTTCTACTACTTCTACCACTACGACTACCAGAAACTATCCATCTCAACTTCATACCAGATATCAACGCATACACACGCACACACACGCATACACGCACACACGTATACACACGTATTCACATGCATACATACAGATATATACATACATACATATATGCATGTAGATACATACAATATACATTATGTATGTGCTATTGGATAATAGTCATTTTGTTCCACCGAAAAGTGGGATTGTTCTAAGACCAATACAACAACGATATCATTTCTCTACTTTACCTTTTTCTCTCTCCCTCTGTCTCTCTCTCTCTCTCTACTCGACTCGTATCTTCTCCTTGATGAAATTTTTAATTTTTATTTAAATTGCCTAATCACTTTTGGGCGGATTCTTTTTTCTTAATACTTAACTATCTTTGTTTTAACAAAAAAATAAAGGCGCATACAATTTATCAAACACTTTCTGTGTAACATTTTTCTAAATTTAAAATCATTATTTTAAATCAATTATACTTATTTATTTAAGTTATTTGATTTAAGTTGTGTTTATCACTTTTGAATTTTTTATCATCCTATTTATCAGTACGCCAAACATTATTTGTCCGTTAAGGAAAAAGATATTGCGAAGAAGAACAATTAATAAATTATCTTCCAACAGTTCAATTCTTCGAAAATTATTTCTTTTGAATTAAAATGAAAGTATTGTATTATGTGGTTTTTCTTTTTTTTTTTGTTAGTTTTATAAAGTGATATTGTTGAAATATTTTGTTCTATTATTATCAAATTTATCCCTTATTTATTAAAGAATCAATTTATTATTTGCTTAATAAAGCAATTTTTCGACGGACTGTAATTGCTATGAAATTGTTTATAAAAGTAGCAAGTAGTATAATTTTATTTTTATTCAATGTGCAAATGCTCATTGAGTATTCTTCTCAATGATTAATTATAAATTGATGTCAAATTCATAAGTAATTTCATCAAAATTAAGTTGCATTTTCTTCAAATGAATGTAATTTTTATTTTGTCAAATTTACCAAAAAAAATGCTTTACAAAATGGTTTCGCCTTTCATGTAAATAAAAAGCTAAAATCAGCAATAAATGTGTACAAAACGATTAACTTTTATTTGAATGAATAAACACAATAAATATATTACTGGCAATGATCAGTCGCATGATTGAATTAATTCTCTTCTTTTATTATTTCATCTTTCTGTCATCGGTGCAGAATAAGTTTAATGTTACAATTAATTTAAATAGTATTAGTTTCCTAATTGATATCCAAAAAAAAAAAAATCCTTTCTCACTTTAATCACATAGTTCTCTCAAAATTTTGGCATGATTTTATAGCAAATAATATAAAATATAAAAGAAAAAAAATGCATAGTTCATCCAAAAAATTTGTATGAGAGTGATTCGTGAAACAGGATCATTGCCATTAATGAGATTTCGATTTGAAGGAGTTGTTATTCCGTTGAAGTCATTTCAACCAGTGCAACAAGAAATTTCATCGAGGAAGGCACAGACATGTACAGCAGAGTTATTTCCTTAAGCGAATAAACAAGAATTAAAAAATTTCTAAAGTTTGACCTCTTTAAAAGTCTTCCATAATTTTCCATTAACCGTGCATTGCAACAATGTTTTCTATCAATAATTGTTTCATATCTTTCTGGATTGTTGTCAAATTCTTTCGTAATTTATGCAGAGTTTCTTTTTTCCTCCAATTGTAAACATAAATAATGTTTTGATTTTGTTCTTTGCTCTAATTAAACAATCATTCCATCAAAATAGAAATTTAAGTAATTCTTGTTAATGTTGCATTCATATCGAAAACATTGGACTGAAATTTATGAGCAAAACTTTGGGGAAAATAAGTAAGCTTCTTTCATTTTTCCTTTACTTGAAAAATATGAATGCAAGCTTGTATTTTTTTATTTAATCAAAAGGAAAAATAATTAATAAGCAAATGCAAACTCCTCATGTTCGTCAACAAAATTGTAAACTAACTGGAAATGTTTGCATAAATAATATTTGTTGCAATTTAGGATAACAAGAATTTTTCGGGAAGAATGAATTTTTTTTATGGAAAACAGAGCATTAGTTCTTCTCTTTTTTGTTTTTTTATTTTTAGTCCATATCTCGTGTTTTTTTGCCTTAATTAATTAGCAGTATCGCTTCTTCATCATCCATTCTTTCTGTTATCTCACTTCAGATATAAAAAACGTTATTATATATTTGAATTGGAAAAATTATAATTTCCAGTCAGTAAACATGAGAAATTTTGAGCAAAAATGACAGCTCTGCAGGAGTTAAGAATATATAAAAATTAAAGGATTTGTAATCGTCTGAAGGTCATCGGCGTCAATTCATTTTATCCGTTCATTTCCCTTTTCCTCGATTAAATATTTTTGATCGGTTTTAAAAAATCATGAGGCAAAATATTCAAAGGAGAACAGGAAAACAATCTTCCTTCTTATTTCCTTCCTACATTTCGTCAATGTCGCTTCTTGATTAAACGTTAAACAAATTTATTATTTCATTAAATTCGTTTAGAACTTTGTTAAATGAATTATTTCGTTCATTTATGAATTTCGAGATATCTTTTCATTTTAGCATAGCGAAAAATTCGATTCCTTCATCAAATTTAGTATCACGTAAAAAACATGAAGTTCAGTAATTCATTTTTTCTCAGCCATAATTTGCGTTTACAAGTAAGCTACGTTAATTTTTTCCGCGCACGTTGTAACATTCTCAGGATATTTCCAGTCTAATGGTTAGGTAATGGAAAGGTTTCGGGTTTTCGTCGAAAGAAAATCGCAACAAATATTTTACAAGACAGGTTTATACATCGCACGAAGACCAAAAATCTTCTTATTTTCAATGTAAGTTTTATTTGCAGTCAATTTCGAAGCAATTAACAAAAATCCTTGCAGATTACAGAAGTAATTTTTGGATTCAAAATAAAAAATGGCTGCTTTTTCCGGGCAATTACAGTAATGATTGTTCCACTGTTTTGAAACTTGGTAAATCAGACATTACAAATCCATGAATAAATTAGAAGTGATGTTATATTTAGCATCAGCTTTTACAGTTTTCTAGCACAGTTTAATCGTAGATTTCTTGAATAGTTTTTGTATTATTCCATTTATTAAAAGTTCAGAAAAAGGAAGAAAAAAGTTAGAAATGACTTGATTTTTAGTATAGCAAATTAAATCAAAATAATTAGTGAGCTATTTTTTACGATAGGAGAAAAAACCGGTATTTTGGGAGATAGCTCTGATTATATGACAATATTACGGCATGTTTTTGATTTCAACATATTGTAACTAGTTTCTAACCTTTTTTCTTTAGAAATTAATTATTTGCAAAATTCTTGCACCAATGAGCAATTCAAAATTGGATTACCGTTAATTGGCTTACAAATAATATCTGAATTAAATAATGCTCAGTAATTAATTGAGAAATGTGAAAGTTACTTGGAATTAAAAATAAGAAATGAAAATATTTTGCTTTCGGAATTTGTATAACACACTTGTATGTTTAGTACTAATATTTGAGTTGTTAAAAATGTAAAAAAAATAATGAATTCATTTAAAGTAGAGAAGAAAGCTTTTAATTTTATGAACGGTTGCTCCTAACAATATCTCAGTAAAATCTTTCCTTTACACACTAAATCTACAAGCAAATAAGTTAATAGGATTGTCAATTGATTATTGCAACTATAATACCAGCATTTCAATTATTTGATATCTTATGACGTATCTGATTGCAAAAACGATAACTATATTATTTGTAGTTATTATTTGTATGGAAAATTTCTTATTACAGCATTAATTTATTGAAGGATTAGAAAAATGAAATGATTAGACTTAGTAATAAGGTGAATGAACAAATGGATCAAATAGTAGACAGGAAAAAATGAAAAGTAGTGAATCGCAGTATACTGTAGGGAACTTTTTTCTTCTCAAAAGAAGTGAGATTTGCACAAGAAATCTTTTTGCAAATATAGACATTCAAATTTAAATCAAATGATGACTCTAATTGTCTTCCATCTTTCATCTACCTCAGTCTAAACCAATTTCTTCACCTCTTGAGATATTTTGATCACATATCTGTGAAAGATAATTGACTTTTTGAAAATTTCCACTTATTTTTCATTACCACAAATATTCTCCTTCAGATTGACAAACTTTTTGATCTAATTCACATCAATTTTCACTACAAATTTCCTCATTGAAATGCTATCAAAGTTCAGAGATGTCTTTAACAAAATACGATTTTTTACTTAACAACTGATTTCTCCACTTCTAATAATTGTTTTGATAAAATGTAATTCATGATACATATTTCACTATATTTACCGAATTTTTTGTTTTAGATTATTATTGACAGCTTTATTGGCCGTAGGTGCGGTGAATTTCCACGAACATAATAATGTTCGTGAAGACTTCAGTGCTGACGATTCGCCATCACGATATGAATATGCGGTCACTGAAAATTTCTTTCGGAATTTCGGATCACCCTTTCATGTGGTGGTAGCTATGAAAGCTGCTGATGATGGATCACTGTTAAGACCGAAGCAAGTTTTGCGTAATTATTGACAAGATGAAAACACGCTTCAGTGAGCTGATAACTTCTCGTAATGTGCCTTTAGTAGAAAAAAATAAATTTTAAACCAGATATGAAATATTATAGTAATGTAGTCATTTTTGACACTAGTGTTACTATGTAGACGATATTCATTCAAATATTTTAATCAATTTCGTAGGCAGTGAGCTAATTTTTCTCATTCATATTCTCTTTCTCGAACTCAGTTGTCCTCAGATTTTTCAAAGATCTAAAATTTAAGTTCAGTAAAAGTAGGTAAAATTATCCATTTTTTATAAATCTTAAATATTGTTATTACCGCAATAATTACTTCTTAATCTAAAAATAGCATTAAAGGTATTTGGATAAAGTAATTGAAACCGAAGATTATTTACAATCTAAACTCAGTGTTCCATATAATGGACGGCAAATCACTTATTCAGATTTTTGCGAATCTAACTGTGAAACAAGTGATGTTGTGAGCATTTTTCTGAACATATACAGGGAAGTTCATATCAGGTAGGATTTAATACTTTTCCATTGCTTTCTTTTTAATAAAAAATAACTTTAATAAAATTTTTAACTTCATTGCTTTAGGAAGAAAGGAAATGTCAAGTTAACATATCCATCGATGGATGTATTTGGTAATCGAATATATCTAGCTAATAATATTTTTCAAGTGGAACTGAACAACAAGTTAGTTGTTTGATGATTTTGAATAATTGGTGAAATCAGAATCATTTGAAATGGTGATAATCTCAGTGATATTTATAGTATTAGAGAAGAGATAGTGTTTTGTTATCATTAACTTCTATTTCCTTAGAATCGGTTAAGCTGATATAGCGGTTGAGCAGACCTTCTCTATTAGAAATGACTTAAATTCAAAATTCTTAGTTCGGAAAAACGCATCAGAATCGATTTATTTCTAATCGCTCTGCAGAAAAAGAGAATTCTTTCATAAAATTATCCTGGAAAAGTCATTTAGATGAATCTGATGCCTTATTATGACCAACATGTTTTTAGAATTATAATCAAATACATAATTAAAAGCATATTTAATTTATAATACCAGTCATCAAGATCTTGATAAATTTGTGTCATTTAAAAACAATCAAAATTAATTTGTACTGGATTGTTGTGGACAAAGTTAGTTAGCTGTGATTATCCTACTCAAGCTTTTCCATTTTAATCAACATGAAAATTTTCACTGCATATCAGTTGATCATCAACTGTCATTTAATCGCTTCTAAAACCAATTTCCTAATGACTTAATTTGAAGATCTCATATAATTGAAAGTTGTCGAATGATCGCAATTAACTTTCAAGCAATTCAAAAGAATGCTTCAAGCGTAGAAATAATGAATCGCTGGGAACACGAGGTTTTCTTATTTTCCGAAAGTACTAAAAATGATTCTTTGATTCGAGTCTATGCCACATCTGAAGGTTTAGTCAGCAGAGAAGTTCGTCGGACAGGTTTGTATATCAGAATTTTTCATTTAGGAAAAAATTGTTTTGACAGTTCTATATGTGAATTCTAAAAAATGAAAAATTTTAAGACATAAGGGACACTGCAGAAATTTTGAAAATAAATTGGTAATCAAAAAATGAAACAAAATGATAAAACTTTTGTTTTAATATATCATAAATAGATAGATTTTACGAAAAGACTAACATAACATTTGGTATCTTTATTACTTATTTTATCGAGATTCATCCATTTCAGGTTTACAAGCATTGCCTTTTATTACTGTATCTTTTCTTGCGGTATTATTATTCACAGTAATAACATCACTGAAACGGGACCCGGTAACCAGTAAACCATGGGAAGCAGCATTCGGTGTCTTCTGTCCGATACTTTCACTTGTTGCATCCTTCGGACTATTATTTTGGGTGTGTAAGTTTCATGGTTAGCTGAAGAATTCAAAAAGAAAAAAGAAATGAAATTAGAAAGTAAAATGTGACTTTTCGATAATGTAAGCGATGAATTTTTATTAAAGGTAAAGAACTGTCATAAGTACGTAAGAATAGCAAACCATCTCTTACCATATTGTCGAAGTATTCAACAATCAAACAAAAGTATTGCTTACACTAAAAATTAGAAAAATCACAAGAACTTAGTTCTGTGACATTTTTCACTATCATATTAGTATGAAAACTTGTTAATTTCCAATGAAAGAGATGAAGCAAAAATTTGATCATAACTTTATATATGAATTTTATCAAGGGCAAATGCTTTATGTTTTATTAAATGTAGAAGAAGTAGTAGCTACCAAATTTTCAGTGTAATTTTGCTTTCCTACCAATCGTCTGTGTGGTACCATTTCTGGTACTTGCAATAGGTGTCGACGATGTGTTCATCTTTTTGCACTGCTATCATCAAACTGATCCCAGACTTCCTGTTGAAGAACGAATTGGTAAAATGCTTGCTGAAGCCGGGCCATCGATAACAATTACCTCTCTCACCAACTTTCTATCATTTGCTATCAGTATTTTTACTCCAACACCAGCAATACAGGTAATTCTTTTTCATCCATTGAATAATCGCAGGAAGAGATCGTGAATTTTTATTGTTGTTGATGAGATGACATCTCCACAGAACTTTCTGCAAGGTTTTTTTCCTTCATTTGCAGATATTTAGTGCATACATCAGTGTTGCAGTAGTATTCGATTATACTTATCAAATTTTCTTGTATTCCGCAATTCTGACATTTGGTGCGCATCGTGAAAAAAAACGCTTGCATGCATTCATTCCATGTATATCAATTTCTGAAACTGAAAAGGTCATTTTCAATATTTTTAAATTTCTAATTGGAAAGCATTTGATAAATTATGTCAGCTTAGGCACTGCTGTAACTCAAGTTTGATTTTAAACTCTTTGCTATGGTCGGTTTAAAACTTCGTTTGTTCCTAACCTTTTGACCAATGGTCATTTTTATTTGGTATAGCGCTCATTGCGCAAAGGGCAAGCTTTATCTGTATTTCGAGATCCTTCTCCTATCAAATTATAATTTCTAATTAAGATAATCATACTTGATTTCTGATATGTGATCAGTTGATTTCTTAATCGTTAAAATTTTTAATTTATTACTGCTACTGTAAATGCTTTTGGAAAATTTTTGCAATAAAATCTGCTATTGCCATTTATGACAGTAATAATACTAATTGCTGTCTTACACAGTGAATTCAAAGCAGTTAATAGGAATAGCAATAAAATGAAAACGTTTTTTCAGCGATCGATTAAAACGCAGTTAGATATTTCGGGAACACTGGAAGAATTGATGAATAATTTTGTTGATTTCTGGGTAAATATAGCAATGAATAATATTACACGGATAATTATAGCTTGCTTTATGGTTCTTTATTGTATCGTTGCAGTTCATGGAGTTATGCAAATTAAAGTATTATTTTCATTAATTTATCAATTATTTTTGTACCATTTTGATCTTCATATTTTCCAGCTACAAATATAAAAAATATAATGCCTTGTCTATATGACTAAGCTGAAGTCTTTACTATCTAGGCTACTTTTCATTGGAAAGCCGATTTAGGCTATTTATTGGCTCAATTTTGTTCGGCCAAATTTGCCTTTTCCTTCTTTCCATATACTACTCTTATTCCGACATTTTTCTTATTTGGCTAATATATCTTGCAATTTGCATAAATCTTTTTAAATTTTACTGTAAATTTCCTAAAATTTTCAAAAAAACTTACTGTTCATTATATCATGAAATTTTTACAGGTTGGATTAACATCAGAAAAATTATTTTCATATGATTCACCATTATTACCGTTCGTAAAAATACAGACCGAAATTATTTTCAAAGAAGGTGGCCAGGTAGGCTAAATTATTTTGTCTCAGTGACTGAGATCACTTATTTCTTTTTTATTCATAATCATTAACTTAAGTTAGTAAACCAACTTCCGTAAGGGTACTATTGTTTCTTTATTAATAAATTAATTTTATTAGTAATTCTTGTGCCAGATTCATTGTGCCATGTATATTTTCAATGCTTATGGTTATCTTACTCTCTAGCATTCCTAATTTCAATTTTGAAAACAAGTTGGAAACTCTAATTTGAAAATTTCTTAAGATTTTCTCTGTTAAAGAGTATATTATATCATTTAAGGTTGCGAATTGGTTTTTCATTAAAAATTTCACTTAGTGATCGCAACTATTCTTTAGGAGATGAGCATCTTTTAAATATATTGTTTGATGAATGTCAGCTAGGTCGAAAAGTCTAGACATTTCAAAATCTATTGCAGGTTGCCATATTTGTAAATAATCCGGGTGATATGCGGAAACCGGAAGTAATTCCGGAGTTAATGCGATTAGTTAATGATTTCGAACATGCTACAGGAAGCATTGGTTCAGCCAGTACTCACCTATGGTTTATTCCATATCTATCTTATGTAGGTATACAGGTACGTCAAATAAATATAAATTTATTATATCTTAAACTGTTTTTGCCTTTTTGAGGTCATCTTTTATGCTTATTTAGATTTCTTGCATATCATCACTTTGCCAGATGTTTCTCCGATTTTCTAATTATGTGGAAGAGAATAAAAATAAAGAAAAGATGGATAATTCGTTTCTTTGTTTATTAATTTGCAAGGAAATAACAAATACTTCATTTTATTTGCAGGAACATGGCGAAATTGGTTTCAAATATAAATATTTGCCGGAATTTATGAAACTGCGTGAATATCATAGTTGGAACTCATTTGTCAATTTAGGACTAAATGAGTAGAGTCTTATGATTAATTATTGATAAATATAGGGATATGAGATATCTAGTTATCGAAGTAAAAAGCAAACCAGTTATTCTCATTCGTCTAAGTTTTCAAAATTTATACATCAATTTTTTTAAATTTTTTTTTTAATGGAGTATTTTTTTGCAGAGATTGTATGGTTGAAAAACCAGATTGTTTACAAAAATTCTTCTTCTCAACGGGTTTTCGAAATGCTGTACAGTGGTCGGAGCGTTTACATTTGCTTCAGGAATGGCGTAGTATTGCGGCTCGGTATTCGAAATTTAATGTTTCGATTTATGAACCCTTCAGTATGTATGCAGATCAGGTATTAATATTGTTTGAAGTCACTCAGATTTAAACGATTGTAGTACGGTATATAGAGACTTATAATTAACGGACTTGTTAAAGTGACAAAAGATTTTAAACATTGTTTTAAAAAGATTGGAGTTGATCTATAAATTGATTTTGTTTTATTTAATTTCAAAATAAATGTAAAAGATTGAATTTACCTAAAATGAAGCTTGTTTTAATGCAGTTGACATTAACGCATTTTGATGAGTTGACCAGTGATTGAGTAGAAATCAGAAAACTTCCTCAACTGATCCAAATGAATGAAAACTTCCTCAGTTGGCTCAAATGGATCGTTTTAGCTGCTTACAATTGTTCCGGTGACGAAGTCCACTGTGATATTCGCATTTGTCATTATGGCACTTGTACTGACAACTTTCACACCCTCCATAACAACAATCGTTTCATCAACTCTTTCCATACTATCAATCAATTTGGGAGTGCTTGGATCATTGACATATTGGAACATCGATCTTGATCCTATTTCCATGGCCACTATATTGATGGCCATTGGCTTCTCTGTGGACTTCATTGCTCACATTACATTCCATTATTACAAAGGCCAGACAAGGGTAATTTTAGAATAAACGATGAAGGTTAACTTCGCAGGTTAACAGTCATTTTAAATTATTACTTGAAGCATTTGTTGTTTATTTTTTTTTGAAACGATTTTAATTATCAGATATTTTTTTAAGGGTAAGCATGAACGATTGAAGCATGCTCTGAAATCGATAGCATGGCCTATGACACAAGCCGGTATATCGACTATATTATGTCTATGTGTCCTTGGTGTGATACAAGCCTATATGGTGAAAGTTTTCGTAAAAGTAGTAATAATAGTTGTCGTACTTGGCCTTCTTCATGGTTTAATTATTTTACCAGTTGTTTTTGGTGCAATACCGCTGCGCAAACGAATTGTTGCTGATGTTGACAAAATGTCATCAACTTCAGCTCTCCAAAAGGTTTGTTTCATATTATGTTTATTTTCAGAACTCTATAGTGAGCTTATATTTTAGAATTTTTAAAGCTAAAAATCTTTCAAAGGCCAAAAAAAAATTTTCATTAGTTTTAAGAATCACACAATACGAATAGCCGTACCAGCAGCAACACCAATGACGATCAGAAAAAATGAGCTGGAAAAGCACATTTCATCGGGTCCACGTTATCAAGATTCGAGGGGTTAAAATCATTTAAGTTTTTCGATATTTCCTTTAATTTAAGTGCAATGATCTGGAAAGAAGTATTCAATTTAAACAATTGTTGCTTTATCCTTAATAATTAAGTGAATTTGAATACATATAGCATACAGTTGGTACTGCACAATGCAACACCATCTGTATATTTCATGCTTTTTAAGGGAAAAAAATTCATAGAAAGTTTAAATAATAATGCAAGTCAATAGTAATAATGATGTCTGAATTTTCTACAATATTATTTGTTCTCATCAATCATAATTAATCAATCATTATTAATAAATCAACTTCAGCAAAATAATTTTTTGCAATCTTTATATTTCATAGTAGTTTCAGTCATATGCTATTTTAGCGGAACTTACTTTATCGACATTGTTGAATTAGAAGAATCTTGAAAAAACATAGGATATCCGTTTGCCTATTCAAGGCTATTATTTGCAAAATTGTTGAAATTCGATTTTACCTTTCATCAATATTAGGAATATTGCATATCATAATCTAGTACTCATAATTAAATTTTGTTTCAATTTAACAATTTTTTGCAAAGAGATAACTCAGGAAATGCTAAATTTTTTGCTGAAGCAATTTAATATTAAACTTTCGTTGTTTCATTTTTACAACAATTATATATATTTATTGTCGAACTATGTATGTATAATAAATTCTAAATGATTTATTTCAACATCGTGAAAATCATAAATATTACGGAGTTATTTTAGTTCTGAGGATTCAAATTCGATTTTTGTCTGTATGATAAATAATCTAAAGCAAATCTTAAATGAATCAAAATCCATGTCTATTTCTAAAGAGATTTTTCTGCACAAATTATAAGAATCGGACATTTCTAAAATCATTGTATTGCTCATATCCGAGGCATTTTTATCAATAGTCTCAAGATTGCAGTATCTTTTGGCTATCTGATCTCTCGATGGCATTATTGTAATTTCTTATCCTCTCATTTGTACGGTTTTTTATCCAATCTATTGGAATATATTTGAAAGGAAAAAAAGGAAATTTTCGATGAAATTATATTTCCTCCCTTATTTCGAATATTTGTGAACACAAAGGAAAATCACAGATAGATTACAGTGTTTCAGAATGTCACCTTTTGATACTGGGGTTACCATCGGTTTCACTTGCTGTTGTTTTCTCCGGCAGCGATGCATTACTAGAATATGTATTGCAATGAGGACACATCCATGTTATTTGTGTGCATCCGCTCAATTGTCGACATCTGTAAATTTGTCTCCAATTTTTAAATTCTTTTGAAATTTCAAAACTTTACATGATAAGGGATGAAGATAGACATCAAGAAAAAATAATTATATCAAAAATATGACCATCGTCTTTATGAGAAATTTATTAGCATGGAGTGAGAAATGAAATAGAGATTTTATCTTCATGAAAACAACTAACTTCGGCTTTCCCCCTTTAATGATTAAGAGTTTCATTTGAATTTATGATTATTTGAGAGAAGCTTCGTGATGCTCACATGTAATTCATTCGTTCACTATAGTTGATTAAATTAGTATTCATTATTTACTTGTCGCTTTAACGAACAAAATAATTGAATTCAGAAATTTATTGTTTTTGAAATTTGCAAAAAATCCATGCAAACATATCTAATAAAATCTTTTTTTCTTGTTTGACGTAATTTTTTCCAATTTTTCCATATTTGGAAATACAAGTGCACTTGTTTAATAGCATTAATTCATTATAATTGGGCTCATAGAATGAATGAATTTCTGGTAAACAAAGAGAAAAGTGAGCGTTTGGAGATAATTGATTTTAATTGACACAATTTTATTTGCTGATACTCAAATCATCAGTAATGTTCGAAAACAAAATTTTGTTTTATTCATTTGCAATGAGAGAAAATACTACGAAGAATAAGTGGCCGTAATGAAACATCAGATGAATGATAAATGTTGGTAATGCGATATCAAAGTTCCGAAGTACATTTCCATGGAAAATTTATAATGCTAATTGCTGTATTTTTTATCTCTGTCAATAATATAAGTGAAAATTTAACACAAAAAAGTATTTTTATGAAAGTATAATTGCAATTTACCTTTGACAGATGTGTGATTTCATTCCTGGACTCTTTAGCAATGTTGTCAAACGATCCAGCATTGCAGCACGGGCCCGAACTGATAGGCGATCGTCTATAAGAAAAAAAGCTGATTTTTAACTTTTTTTTCAGAAGTTTTAAAATTAATAAGGAAATATATGCTTGAAATAACGGTGGAATCAAAAATGCTAACAAGTTTGTTGTTGAGTCATTTCAAGCAGATGTTCCGGTCGATGAAGCATCTGAAGGCACGGATCGAGTAATTGATGTAGGAAACATCGATCCAGTAATGATAATCTTACGAATACTGATAACTAAAACTAGAAGAATATTTTCAAATGGAAAAAGTATCAGCGATGAAAAAGGCAATAAAGTGTAACGTGCCCTTAAAAGGAACAAAATTTGAAATAATTTCTGTTATTCATATCCATATTACGAATATCATTATACTGATTAATAAATGCCTTAAATTTGCGAAATAATTGAGCCTTCTGAATTCCACATTAAATTCCAAGCTATCAATTATAATTCGAAATTTCAATTCAAAACGTTTTCAAAATCCATAAAATTTGCGAAATAATTGAACTTTCTGAATTCCGCATTAAATTCCAAGCTATTAATTATAATTTGAAATTTCAATTCAAAACGTTTTCAAAATTCATACCTATTACAATTTAAAGTTTTTAAAAAAACCAGTGCAATTTTAATACAACTGTTCCAATGTCTTCATAACCAAGTAGCAATGAGATTTCAGAAAATTTAGAAAATGCAACGATAATTTTAGAAAATCAACAGAATTTTACTGACTTGTGTAGGAGGCGCAAGAAGCAGCATTGCGCACTTCCTCAACAAGCCCGATGATTCCATTTTACATGCTGCCATTAGTATTGGTCCTATGTTAGCTTCTGCAACTCGAGAAACAAATCATTAAATTTCCTATAATTTATGAGAAACTTTCAGAAAAGCAAAACCAAAATTCAGTTATTTTTTAAAGTGAAGCCGAATTAGGCATTTCTCATGGGTTTCATCAGGATAGGATCTACTTGAATGCATACTGCTGAACGGATATACAAACCTGTTATCCTTAATTGAGGTGGATAAACTGCCATCAGAAAAGCTTTCAATTCTTCATGCGTGCATGGACAAAATATTTCATCCATATTCTTGCTTGAAGATATACGTTCCTAAGCAAAATTCTTTAAAAATTTTTTCTCATTTTCAATATTTGAACAAAAAACTATCAGTGATCATGCTTTACAACGGAAAAGTGAACTAGATAATTTGAATAAAACTTAAAATTGAAAATAGTATTTGGGAAAAGTTTCTTCCTGAATAACGAAATAAATAATATCAATATTTTACTAGGAAAATATTCGACCATGCAGCAATGTAATATGGATTGACATAATAACCGCGACCCGTTTTGGAACGAATCATTGTAAAATTTAGTTCTGTGAGACGATGGAACTGTTCCAGATCACTAGGTTGCTCCAACATTTCCTATAGAAATTTTCCGCTACTTTATTAATCTGTTATCTAATTATTTTTGCCGAAAATGTAAGCATGGTTGCAGCTAATGGAAATTTTCGAATTTTTAAAATATCTGAAAAATAATCATCACATGGTTCGGTAAATTTTCAAAAAATTGTAAAAATTCCAATAACCTCTGGTGCTGAAGAGCCATGTAGCCTTTCTAGCAACAATACTTTAACACGATCGCTTAGACCATAATAACGACTACCCGTGAGATTAATTTTTGAATTGGGCCTCATCTCTCGCAAACATAATACTAATAATCGATTTAATTTATATCTGAAATCGATAAACTGAAAACCGATTTGCCATACTGAAACAGCATAATCTAAATAAAAATTCAATAATCTAAATAAAAATTCAATAAATAATGCAGTAATATTCCTCGGTACTGAGTTTGGTTCAGATCAACTAATAAAAAACTTTCAGCAAATGGAAAAAAGCAATTATTCTGAACTTAGTAGTCAGAATTAATTATTTATCATCATAATGAAGAATACCTGTCAGCTAACCACACTTTTTCCAAAAAAGGCAATTTATGTTGTACAAGGAAGCATTCACAGCGATGTAAAAGACCATCCATCTGAAGTTTTTTAGCAATTCGAAATTTAAGTTGCCATTTTTTTTTTTGATTTAGAAACATTAAAAAATCATATTATCTCGCCAATTAGTCCGAAAAAGTTAAAAATCATATACTAGCGACTCGTAGCATTTTCCACGAGACAAAAGTTGCAGTTATGATTGGTATCTTGGTATTGAGATTATTCTCTTTAGATCTGAAGTTTCCAAGATTAAAGTACAGAATCTTTCATCACTGTCAAAATGACAATCCTCATTATTATGAAAATAGCTTACGATGTTGATGAGAAAAAGAAAAAAATAATTACCTGATAGTCAAAAGCAAGTGGTAACAGAATATGTACAGATTGATCGTCCACTTCCTTATAAGTTGGATGTATGCAGTGAAGCATTTCGAGAACATGGTCGTAATGCACATTTGCTAGAATCAGTTCACGATCGGGACATTCAATACACCAAGCTCTGAAAAAAGAGCTTCCAAAATATTGACTTCAAGTGTGGATATAATAGACTAAATACATGATAATTTAAAGCAATTTTAATTTTGAAAGTTTTCTTTATATTTTAAAAAAGAAAGGATTTCAGGAATGCTAAAGCAGTATCAGGAAATTTTCTTTATTTTTAAAATGTTAATATAATAATAAAATAAAGAAATGAAGAAGAAACTGCAGGAATAAAATGCATTTGCATTTGCAGAGCTAAGAAATGAAATCTATTTTCAGTGATAATTTAATATCTGAAGTGTTTGGTACGATTTGCAATATAACTGAAATTACACTTTTTATCTAAAATGTGGCTTAATTTGATCCATTTCACAGGTTTCAATTATTCTAATTTCATTTTCTTCCTTCTATTCTATTTTCATTTATGTTTTTACTTCACCAAATTTTATATCATATCATTTTTATTATTTCATTTGAGCTTCTGTTTTCGGCAATTTTTAAATTCTAAACATTTTCGATTTCCAATGATATCACCTTTTCAAAAAAATTATTTTCAAAAATTCATCAAATGAAATATTCTATTCTATTAAAATATTTTACATCTTTTTTTTTTCTATAACTCGCATGTTTCAAGAAAACGAACCGTAGAACGGGTGACCATACAGAGATATAATGTTCATCCACATATAGCCGTTTTCCATCTACTAGAAGCGGCCGGGTACGATGACTATCTGGTCGTGTAAAATCGATTATCACTTCGATAGAATTTGCAGCCGTTCTGTCGCACTTTTCCATTGCATTCTATGGAATAACTGAATTTACTCCATCGAAACTTTTAAGGAAGGCAGATAAAGTCCTTGGCATTTTTTTATTAAGAGAAGAAGCCTTCACAAATAGTAAGAGAAGAATATAAAATTATTATTAAGAGAAGAAGCCTTCATAAAGTAAATGTTAAAGGAAAAAATAGAAAAATATAAAATTATTGAAAATCATACTTTTTTATTTGCAACTTCAACTTCAACTTTGTGTCTTGTGACAAGAAAATATATGATCAATAAAGGACTTTAATGAGATAATCGATGCATAGGCATATATCATGGTATCAATTGAATTATATAAGATGGATAAAGAAATTGGTATAAGAAGTCGTTGCAAAATGTCTAGGAACAAAGTTATTCGTTATGTCAAACAAGTAGTGGAAATATGACATATTCCTTTACTATATATCCTTTGTTTGACAAATATTGTTGCTGGATGTTTCGATAATTTGTTTATTCGCTAAGCTAACAATTTAACTTTTTTGGCTTAGTCACAAATTATTATAAATTTTTCGTTTTTTTTTCGAATGGAAGGAATATTTATGCTTGAATTATATATGTTAATATTTATGCTTGAAATTTTTTTTGAAATTCATTATACAACAATCTACGACTTCGAAATGATCTCTCATCACTTTATGTTGAAGAAGAAAACCACTGATCAAATTGAAAAGGAATAATTTTAACATAGTGAATACAAAGAATACAAAACTTTGCACTATACATTACCCTCGATTTTTAAACGTGAAATATCGTAAATGAAATTTAAACAAGCTGCAGACATCGATCAATTGATTCTAATGCAACAATCGAGAAAGGAGATTTGATTAAGAATAATAAAAATATATAATTTAAAATATCCACCAAATAAATGTAACTTTTCTTCTTCCAGCATATTATTACCTTTTGCTTTTTATGCATAAAATTGGAGGAGGGAAGAAAATCAAATTTAAAAAGCAATAATACAAACTTTGAAAGCTTTTAATCAAATTATTGGAATGAGATGAAAGCAACGGAAATTATTTTCACTTATTTAATTACTGAAATGCTTTTACTTATTTAATTACTGAAGCATTCAATAAAAACCAATGTTTTATCGTACAGAAGATACTCATATCAATTTGGTATAAACTAAGAGTGGAAACTTGGCGCTTTGCGACAATTAATAATTTTTTCAAGCATTAATTTTTCAATTCATAGGATTGCAATAAATCCATGAAACATTCACAAGGATATATTAATTAATGATTTTGCGTCTGTAAAAATTTATAGAGAAAATTACTAATAATTCTCGAGAAATGATTTGAAAATTTTTTGATAAAATACCAAAAATAATTAATTAAAATAAGTAATGGTTAGTGTCAAAAAGTAGTCGAGTTAATAAGAAAGCGAAATAATTGAAAATAAAGAGGGATATGTTTTCTTATATCTCATCAAACATTATTGTCATCCTTTATCATCATTATTTTTCTTTAGCATTTCCAGACTCCAGTAGATCGGCAGATGAAATTGAAAAAAACAGATGAAATATTGAGTAAACAAAATATTTAAACCCAAAGCGAATTTCTAACAATGATGAAGAATTACTAGTTTTTTTGTTTTTTTTTTTTTTGATACAATACTCGAGGTAAACCTGCTATAAATCTTTAGTAATGACATTTGAGATATCATTAAAAGTAGATAAATTGATAAAAAGATAAGTTAGATAAAAAGGTAAATTAATCTTTCTTTCAACAATTCAACTTGAAATTGACTTAAAGAAGAAATAGAATGCAATAATTCGTTAAAATAGATTGACAATATTACTAAATAATCCTAAATTCTGTCTCGACGATACGCATTCTAAGCTTAGGTAAATTTAACAAAAATTATGCTAAAATTTTAATAAGGATAAACAATTCTCAGATGAATTCGAAAAATAATTTGCTTTTATGTTACTTCTGAGAACATCACTCTTTATTGAAAAAATACGCAGATAAAAGAACAGAAAGTTAGCATTTTAAATATATAAGATTTTAATCAAGCAAACTTCCTAAGCTTTTAGCTTTATTTATATGAGAAAAAAGACAATAATTTTTGATCATACCTTATCGGATGGTGATGGAGGATAATTACCGACGGTTAGCCTGGATGAAGATGGCTGTGAATTAACATATTCGCCGTCGTCATTATCGATCATATTAATATAAGCGACATCAGTGACTATCAGAAATGTGTGATATTATTTCAAATAAATATTATCAGCTGATAATATCAGTTCATAAATATTGCACAGAAGTAGATGATGAGCTGTCGATATATATTTTACCAGAGGGAAAAATCTTTAAACGAAAGTTTTTGTACTGTCAATTGCGCTTAAAGACAATGCACCAGTGCATTGCATCATATCAGCCATGTAGTGCTTTGCAAATGACCTGTCAACCTTTTGATCTAAATCAAACTGATTTAAAAACTAACCCATTATTAGTTCTGCAATCTTATCGTCATATCTTTCTAACTTTTGACAAATTCATAATTCTTTCTAATTTCAATTTTCTTAAAAACAAAAATAGTCC
Organism: Mansonella ozzardi; assembly: GCA_029876185.1. Lineage (NCBI taxonomy): Eukaryota > Metazoa > Nematoda > Chromadorea > Rhabditida > Onchocercidae > Mansonella > Mansonella ozzardi. Next base: position 21,961 of record JARVGP010000371.1, on the reverse strand, counting down.
AGTAATTAAAAAATTCGTTTTATATATATGAGGAAATTAAAATTTCTTTACTGGAAACATTTTACCATTCAATTTGAGAAAAATGTTGTGTTTTCCTTCGATAGATCGAAATCCAGAAAAAGCTTAAGCTTCACTTCGATTTTATCATCCTAATCACTCTGACAAATTCAAAGAATTTGTCAAATCTATATATTTGACAAAATAATAATAAAAATAATCATTGCACAAATATTTGAAATATTTTAATTCTCAAAAGGCAGGAGAAATAAAAAAAGCTATCCATCGATTATGAAAAAAATTTCCCACTCTGTTTCAGTGTTCATTTCGGAGATAAACTATCAAAATTATTGCAAAATTCATAAATAATTAGTATGCTTAGTTTAGCGTACAAAGAACAGATTCGTATGCCAAACGGTAACTTTGCTTTTTTGCCTGAGAAAAAATTGAAATAATAAAATGTTTAGCTAGAAGTTCAGAAAATAAAAATGGCAACTTTTTGGAGTTGATTAGACAGAACATTGAATAGCAAAGCAGAATAAGTATGTGCAAATGGCATGTCAAAATCAATTAACGTCCTAATATATGAATATTCCAATAAAAAACGAAAAAACGAAAACAAAAATTTTGGACTTTTGCTGAGACATACATAGACATGCACTTACACACACACACACACACATATGAGTGATAACATCTTTTCTGAAGTAGTAATAAACTTTTTTCTTGAAGGAAGACAAATTCATTGTTTTCTTTTCTTTCATTACATTAAAGTACCATTGACCAGAAAAATATATCAGTAATGAAATGTTGAGAAATTCCCATAATTATGTATGAAAAAATTAAAAATTCATAATGCAGAAAGATTTCGAGATTAATAAGGTCATAAATTCATAACTGGAGAGTCATGTCATCTTGTTTGAGAAAAACTTCAGATTAATCCAAATAATTTGCATGAGAAAGAATCAGCAATGGAATGAAATAATTATATGATATATTATGAGATATATGAAAATGCAATAATATTGCATGATATATGTTATATAATTATATATATTAATTCCATCAATTTTTGCAGCATGAAATACCTGTCACTTTCTTTATTTTCTCAAATCCTTTCTTTTTTTGGTTTGCTAAAAAATCAAACTTTAGAAGTGGAGACATTTGAATTGCTTCTATATTCTCGTTCTACTCTCTCACTCTTTCCCTAGAAGCCAGAAAAATATTAGAACTCAATTACTTCTTGGCCATATTGCAAAAAATCCCAGGAGTATGTTAACTTATTTTATAAATGTTCAATTTTACAGCAAAAGAAGGAATTTGAAAAACAATGAAAATTGATGGATGTTTTTCTCTTTTCATCTTTCTTATGCAAATTATTTAGGAAGAAACTAGTAAAGTTTAATTTTATTTGCTATATCGATCAATTTCTTTGAAAGAATGAAAATAAACCAAAATTCGGAATGCAATAACTATTATTTTTGTATGATTGATAATCCAGTAGATCATAGATAAATTATTACTTGTATAAATATTTATAGCTTATTAATTAGATCAAAGAATGATGGTTTGTATGAAAAAATTTAGTAGAGAAAATTCTTATTGAGACAAAAATCAGAAGAGTTATTTTTAGCTCATCTTATCGTTCATCTGATCTGATAACCAAATCACGCTACCGAAGGCATCTAATAAACATTCCCATTATTGCGAATATAATTTAGCCTGCAGATTTTATTACAGAATATGGAATAGTTTGATTAAATTATTGATGGTTATATTGCTAACTTATCTAAGGAAACTTTCAAACTAAGTATTTTTTTTAAGTGATAGAATAAATAATAATCGATAATGGAAATAGCAATCATTAGAAGCAATTCGTAATATTGAATTTACATTCAATGGTGATGACAACGACATTGCTGTGATGGAAGTATTGATATGATAACAACAAACAACATAGTGAGGGATAATAACGACGAATGAGTAGCATAAGTAGACAGAAATATATTTAAAATAGGCCGAAAAATTGCTCTTTAACAAATAAAACTACTCCTCGCATCCTTAGCTCTCTAAGCCTTTCAAAAAGCCTCTATATCTTTGTTTGGACTTTTCATGCTTTCTGCAAATAAAACATACTTCGTTTCCCATGCTGCTTCTCATATTCTTACCATTGGTATTATTTCAAGATTAAATGCACAATATCGCCCATTCCGTATGAAAACGTATGAAAGTCCTTAATCTATCTTTTTTAGTTCCTTACTCCTCCTCTTTCTCAAGTAGTAGTAATGGTAGCAGTAGTAGTAGTAGTAGTAGTAGTAGTAGTAGTAGTAAAAGCTAACAAACAAACAAGCAATATCCACAATATCGATGAATGGATGAATCTCATATTTTTTATTTCTCGGTTCAAAATATGTTTGATGATGAGATCATAAAAATTCTCAAAAAGAAGAAAAAAATTGAGAATCGTACGATGTGAATGTTTCATTCTCTTCAATGCTTCATGTAATGTTAAAAGTTGCAAATGTTATTTAGAATGACGAGGCAAAGTTTTTGGGTAATATGTATTGTAGAGTAGTAATGATATCGAATTAGTATTTTAAAATTATACCATTTTTTGTAAAATTTAAATTATCATCAATATGTTAGACTAGGAAAAAATAAAATCTACAAATTTTGACTTTTTGAATTGGAATTAAGGATAAACATTAGATATATAACCAATAAACCATTGAGTTACGAATAAACTATGCGTAGTCCTCTCTTTACTCCTGTTTCAATTAATTTATTAACTTTAATTCAGAAACCGACTAGCATGCAATATTTAGCTTAAGGTTACGATAACAAACGTGAAGATCCAGCTGAATTAACTAACCTAACTGATTGGTAAAAACAATATCCTTCCTGTGCGATAATTTTATATGTCAAAATTGCTTCAAGCGTCGTTTTATACTAAATAAACTACAGTATCAATAGGAAGTGCACAAATGATGAATAACTTTCAATCTTTAAATAACCTTTATCTCCCCAATAATGGAGTAACCTTCCATTATTTGTACGCCCAATTTAACTTCAAAATAAAAAGAAAATTTTTCATCATTATTTTAACTTACGATTAGTTTCAACTTATTTCAAAACCATCGCAAAGTAAACTGCTAGCGAAATCCAAAAAGACAATATTTATAATGGCATATTATTAATACTATCACAACATTGATATACAAAATTTTCAGACCAAAATATAATACATTGAAAGTCAAGTAAGTAGCGGAAATTTGGAACATTTTTATAATGTGAAATTCTTCTTAATAACCCGCCAGTTCCTAAAAAAAATGAAAAATATTTGAAACCAAAGTCAAGAATATCAAAAAAAACTAATTTCTTAAATCATCTAATAATACTAATACTTTTCTTTACTCAGGAACCAAAATTTTATTGAAAAACAGATAGAATAAGCAATTCCAACTAGCGTAAATCATATCTTCTATTCAACTAAAATTGTATTTCTTTCAAATTAAAAAAGTCAATGAAAAGCTCACGTTTCGTAAAAACCAAGAATCCATACAGTCATTTAAAGAATTGAAATAAAAAAGCGTAAATATTTTGGAACATTAAAATGCGTATTAGTTTTTAACTGCGAATTTATCTAAATGCTTAAAAAACTTACGATCCTAACCACTCAAGGTGAGGGAGAAAGATCTGAATAAAATATGGTATAAAGCATCGAAAGCGAACTTAAATTGACTTATTACAGTTCCGGAAGTTGAAGCTTACCGATGCCTGCAAATTTCATCAATTTCAGAATGTTACTTGTGGCTGTTATACCACTCTTAATATGTTTGAGAATGAAAATCAATAGCAATAAATAATGAAAGAAAAATAACTAATCAACTCAACTACATCTGAATCAATTAAAAGATGAAAAATGGAAAGAGACGCAAACATCTGCAAAAAAATAAGTCTTTAAAATGGAGAAAGTGATACAAATTGTCAAAATGGAAATTAAGATAGTTAAATGCGAAAAACAAAACGAGATTGCACAAAAAGTCAGGAAGAAATTCTACTTATGACACATAACTTCAAATAATAATATTTTAACATGAAAAGATTTTTTTTTTCTTTAAATATTTTGTCCTTTTCGTTGGTTGACTTTGATAACTGCAGGTATAAAATTTGAAATCTAAAAAAATGTCGATTGCTAACATCATCATTGAAACACAATCAGCAAATCTCATCTGCCTTTTTAAGAAAAATGAAACTTCGGATATTAAAAGCAAAAAATCTTTTGAGAAAAATTTTTTCCATATAAAATTATAGTAGTTCAAACGAAAACTTAGATATAATGCCTCCGGAATTAGAAGAAATAGTAAACAATGGATAAGCTCAAAATGAAGTAGAGCAACCATTCTGCCTAGTTGTCAATAGTGTTATAATTTTTCATCAGTATTTTTAGGCCTACCTGGTTGTAAGGGCTGAAGAATAAAGCAAGAATGATCACTTTTTTATATGTTCCTTTTATTTCAGTTCACGTGGAAAGGAAGTACCATAAAAAAATGAAACATTTCTTCCTTTGAAACAGCAAGTTTTTTCAAAGAGTTATTTCTTAAAAATCTAACTGAACAATAAAATACGTGACTGTTAATGATAGGAAATAAATAAACACATAGTTTATGATGTCATTCATGAAGAAACTATTTCGCGTAATTCGTCGACAACTGCATAGATCAATAGCTGATCACTACAACGCCCATCAATTTGAATTTTGTCATCCTAAAGAATAATTCACGTACTGATTTTAGAAAAAACAACTCGTCATAATAGCCATTATATTCTCCCTCATTCTTACCTTCGATGTTTCTACTTTAATATCATACGAAAATCAGCAAATGGTGAATTAAATTAAAATTTAAACCAAATTTTATTTATGAAAGTTAAAGAAACATCAAAACTTTTTGCAAAAGTGGAAGTTTCAAGTTGAAATCTTGAAGATTTTAATACCGAGATGCTGTCTTTAACTTTAACACCTGTTTTTTCACTAAATAAAATACGTTCAAAAATGAAGCAAGCTGAATTGTGTGAAAAAAAAAGCGATATACATATTAATAAACTTTCTGTCAATAAAAGATGAAATACCTGTTGCTTGATCAGAATACAAATTGGTTCGGCCTTCATAGTGTGAGCATATAATGCTGCTACAGTATCATTCTGTTTCACTACTGCAAAAATCTTATCACCAAATCTAATTTAATACAAAAATCAATCCAATAACTTCAAAATAATGATTCCGAAAAATGACTAAATAATGCATTGCTCAAAAGTATTTCAAGCATTATATTACAAATATATCTCAGTATATTTCCTATCACAAAAAAATCGTTGATTAGTTTCTTTAAATGTATTCAATCCAATAGATTCAATTCCAATAACAGGAATGGCTTGAAACTACATTTTGAACCACATATGAAACACTAACAAAAGTGCATTTTCAACAATTAAATAAATCGCTCATGGAAAAAGTTTTAATATTTAATTTTGGATGAATCTGAGACAACGAATACAAAATCTAGTAGTAGAATAAATTATAAATGGATCCAATACGGGAGACAATTTAATTTAAGACAAAAATTACCATTAAAGTGAGCAAAGAAGCATATTTTCTTCAAAACTGTGTTCCACGGAAGACTAGTAATTACTTGTGCGGATGATTTACAGCTCATATCGTTCGAACTTGATAACATGTCATAAGATTCACTAAAATTTCCTATTAAGGGCAATAAAATTGACAACTCAAAAATGAATCATGGAGGGCATGCCAAACACTCGAAAGAAAAAAAAAATTTTATTTGCCGTTTTAATGAATTTCAGAAAAAGATTCATTTAAAAACTCAACCTTTCTTATAAGTAATGAAGATGTCGAAGTACTGAGTTTTTCTAATTCAAAAACCATAAAGATAAGCACATGAAATAAATGTTCTTAATTTTCAAATCATTTATTACATTGTCTGATTCGTTTTAAAACGCGTACCTTGTAATGGTAGCAGGCACAAGAAAGGATATCGTTGGCATCAGAATATGGAAATCTAGCTTGTCCTGAATAGTTCCGCTCTTATGCTAAAAACAAATTGATCAATTAATCAAGAATTAAATAAATTACGTATAAAAAATATAATATGCATTTTGCTCATTTCTTCTAAGGATATTGATATAGCAATAAATTTTAAATTTAAAAATGTAGTTCAAAAAAAATTTTAAATTTCACAACTTACATCTACGAAAAATGTCAAATTGCCTCTTAGCTTCTGTGGCATGTTGATCGCTTTCACTGAGAACCTAAAAACATGTTCAGCAGAAACGCCGGCAGGAAGCTGGAACAATAGTGGAATTCCAGCCTGAAATATTTCTTGATAAACTATAATTTACAGATCGTAGTGCTTACTGCTTGATCCAGGGAACTGGTACATTTAAAAATCAAATTTTCGGTTTTTTGCCTACATTCTCGAGGTTTTTCACTAACCTTCGTTCCTGCAACGAAAAATTTACCGCTTTGGGAACTGTTGTAAATTACTTTTACAAATACGATCATTAAAATACTAATTAAAATTTGCAAAAACATCGGAAATTTTGATCTAAAAATTATCAACTCTTGCTTGAACTAAGGGTTACAATGTATGTAACTAAATAAAATCCTTGAAAGAATTAAAAACTATTTTTTGAGCAGACATTATACATTTTCAAGGTCTTACTAAGCATTCTTCTCTCTTCTCTCTCCTTGCCGACATTTTACACATGATTTTTATATCATTAAAAAAATATTACAAAAAATATTACCAAAGATGATTTGCCCTCCTCACGTAATAAACGTGTATTAATCGTGTCCAACACATTCATTTCCAAATTACGTAAAGTATTGTGTCCTTTATTTGAAAATACGATTCCGACTGCAATTTGATTTGCATCATCTGTTGATACTCGGGTTTCATAAGTCTAAAGAAGATATTTTTGAAAAAATACAGAAACTTTCTCATGCCCGAAAATAATTTATTAGGAATTTAAATACTTGATGGAATGTATAAAAGATGTCGCTAGGAGACATGTAACTAATTTTCTTAATTATCTAGCTAAAATGGATTTCTAATTTAAAAATCCATGAATAGTAACTGTTTCCATTTTTTTGAAAAAAAAACAAATTACTACTTTATTTTAGAAATCCAGCTAATAGTAGTATAGCTCCTAGCAGTATAATTTTACATTAAGAAAGCTTACGTAGACTTCGTAAAAAATACATCAAAAAAACTCTATTAGCTAAACAAAAAATCATTTTGCTTGCGTATTAGTTAAAACTGCCATGGTTGCTTTACAACAGAAAATAATACAGATTAAGATACCTACCAATTTCAAATCTTCTGTCTCACCCAATAGTCTATAAGAACTCAATTGTAATTGTGCTCTTTGTTCTTTTGCATGATTTAAAGAATTTTCATGTGGTGTTAAGGCTCCATTCGAGGAACTTGAACATAAATTCAAATTAGGATTAGTTGGAGTACAAATACCTGAAGTCGCCTGAAAATTTATTTTCGCACTTACAGATTTAAACGATGAAATTTATAGATGAAAACATAAAGTAAAATCATTATATTATAATTAATAACTAAACATTTTCAAAACTTACTTCATAAACATCCTTATCAATTGGTTCATCAATAACGTTTCTCTTCTTTTTTCCACTTCCAGTTTTTGGATTATTCTTCTAAAATTTTAAAACTGTTCATACCAAAGAACAACTCTCTAAATAGAAGCCGACAGATACATCTGTCAAATTACCAAGAAGATAAACATGCATCACTTAACATCTTGATTTTTAATAGTTAGTGACACAGTATAGAAGTTATTTGCCATTCCAAGATAATAATAATAATTGGTAAGGTAACTCACTTTTCCAGAATTTTTTGACGCTTTCTTCAAAGCTTTCGCAGTAGTTTCTTTGGCTTCTACAATATTCAAGAAGTTCTCCGTGTATACTGCATTGGTTTGATAAGTATCTGAACTATTTAGCATCTTCTTTTTCGATTCTCTCCTGTAAAAATCTGCAATTAAGGATTCCAAAAGTTCGCTGGAAATTTTTCCAACTTTGCTGAAACATAACTAAAACATAAAGGAACATTCTACTCACTTTCTTGTAAGCTCTTTACATCCCGATTTTCTCGCTTTCTTTTTCTTCTTTTCGCTTCGTTCTAACGTGTCATTGTAAGACCGAAGAGAATCACCAGCACTGGTGACTCCTGTTCGCGAGTATCCAAATACATCTAACACATGCGGTCGAGACTGTGTATGCATAGGGAATATTTCCACTCGTTCATCTGTTTTCAGAGGTTCTTCCAAGCTAACATCAAGGGCTTTGTAAATTTGTTCCATCTCGTTCTGAACATTTGCTTTTTTTTAGAAGCAAGCTGTTGAATATGTATTGCTTGGTCTAGAATTCAAAAATTAAAAAATATTTTTTTTTTTGAAAATTATGATACGATTTTTAATATCTGAAATTTCCAAAATATAATGAAGTTCAAAGTGTAAAAGATATGAACATCATTTCCAGCGGTTTCTTCTTCATCAGTTGACTTAGCATTCTCAGGCATTTCACCTTCCCCTCTGTTGACCTAAAAAGCTAAGTTTTAACAAAATTTTCGAATTTTCATGATATCTACCTTCAGCTCTCAGTATCTAATAAAAGATAAATGCTAATTTTGAAACTAAATTAGAAAAAGCTAATATTTTTGAAAACTAACCAGTATAAATTACATGTGTCAACAAAGGTAAGTGTAAAAATAATTTTGAAACTGTAAAACGCACATTGTTTCAACTATGATATCATATACGCACCTGATGGACTACTGGAATATCATCATCATCACTGGAACTAATTTCTTTGCCTATTTTATTTTTTCTTCCCATAAGTTTCTTTTTTTCCTTCTTTGCAGTTTTCCATGACAATGTCAACTGCTGTTGTTCCATGTATTTGTTGAGTCCTACCACTCCTGCAATTAAATTTTTTCACCAATTTTCAAGAAGACTAGAAAATCTTGAAGATCATTTGTTGCATAAATCTAAACAGATTCAGAATAAAAGCTTACCGGGTATTTCTAAAGGGCTTTGCAGATCAGGAGTCGATCCCGACTTTTCTATTGTACCAAGAGGAGTTCGTGCTAATCGTTTGGAAGCATTATTTTTAATTTCTCCCTTCATATAATAAGGGTTATTCTCAATTTCAGTTTGTCGTTGTTTGAGGCGCTGAAAATGAATTTACTATATAGTTCCTCGGCAAGCCGCTTTAAATTTTCTATACAGAGCTATAAACCATAGTGTCACGCCATAAATCATACAATAATATCCTTTAGACCTAAATCAATAATAATGTAAAATTCACTTCATCAACGAATCAAAATTAAATGTGCCCACATTTATATAAGTTCCTGATCGATTTAAAATACATTTCAATATGTAATAACAGCTTCAACATCCCAATAAAAAGAACATACTTCCTGCAGTTCCTGTTCACTAAGTTCACTTTTGCATGCTTTCGTTTTCGATACCGTTTTTCCAAACTCACGATCCTCATCACTGCTATATCTAGGTGGACCACCAAAACCAGCAAACTCTGGACGTATTGTCCTATTTCCAAAAACATTTTCATTTTCAGGTTCGCTAGTTTGGTCTTCCACATTCGGCTCATGAATCCAGGCATCCAGATCTAACCTGCAATACTGATAGTATTCAAAGCTGAGTTTCATAATATAAGTTATAATCTTTAGAATTTCTGGATTCCTCAGAAGTACATAGGGAAGCTTTAAAAGTTTGAAACAAACCCTTCAGGAATCGGAACTTTTTTTTGTGCCTTCGCTGCAACTGGATTCAATTCACCTTCAAACAGTTTCGCAAATTCTTCACCGACTTTTTCATGATTGGAGTGGAAACGTTCTATTATCTTTAAAACAGCTAAGAATGTGCACGCCTAAAAAATTAACAGTAAATAACAATTTTAGTCATATATTTACTTCTGAATCTTATCTATTTCATTGTATAATGAAAAATCACAACATGATTTCGGCACCACAAAAGCAATCCTTTAGATTCCAAGAAATTCTTATTTAATTTTAAGTAATAGGAAGTTTTGGAGTAAGAAAAGCCATGAAGAAATCTCACTAACTCACTCGTTCCTGTGCCTCGAGATGATCAGCTAACACAAATTCAGGCAGTTTAGAAAGCAATAAATTATCCAAAGTATCGATTCCATCCCAGTCATTCTCCGCTTCAGCTCTAGTCAAAAGCACCGCATAAAGTTTGGCAATATTCTGCATGTAAGCGCTTAGTACATGTCCTGGCATTATTGGTATTTTGGCCTTCAGCATGGCTTCTAGTACACGTTGGACGTTGCACAGATGTCTAAAAGCGAGCTTTTAACACCATTTTTTTGTAAACTAAAGAAATTCGCGCTTCAGGCGCCGTTTACTAAACTTTGAAAAAGTTGAGTATTGTTAGCATACAAGTTATAAAAATTTATGATCACAGCACAGCAATTAACTTCAGTCTTCTCTTTTTGTTTTCATAAAAATTTAGTAATTTCATTAAACTTACTCGCAATATTCACCGCAAATCCATGTTGCGGCTAGTAGCACTTCACACATATTGCTACGATGCTGTGCGCTGCCAGCAAGCAGTAAATGAGCATTTTCAACAAGTAAAGCCATTTGAGACACCGAAAAATGTCTTATCGACTGTACGCGTACTGATACATCAAGCATCTGTAATGGATCATGGTTAATTTCCAGAAATTAAATTAGCGAATTTTCACAGAAAGGAAAACTTTCCATAAAAATAAGTTTGAAGAATAAAAAAAAAAATCACATAATCGAAGAGTCACTTCAATATTTTATTCTACTTTAATATAGTTACTAGTCCAATTGGTATATAATTTTGAAGGAGTAAATATCAGTTTACTGCTTTAAAAAAATAGTCGTATCAATGACCTCAGTATCGATCATCAGTCTTCAGCATAACTTGCAGAAGTGTGCAAATTCGTCATCATCGGTCAGGATTTTTTTAGAGTTTAGAAAAAATCAACATTTCGAAAGAAAAAAAGTAATATCATAAATGCATGATCAAATGAATACCTGCTCGGCAATCCGTGAACCATGCTTTGTACCTTCCACTTTTGTTAATTCTACCAAAACTGATATGTACCTAAAGTGAAAATTTAAATCATTGTCCAGATTACCAAACCGAACAAGAAAATCCAATACTAATAATTGAAGAATCATCATTTTTGCTACACTTGGAAAGCGATAACAGTTGTGTAAATCGGATATACATAATTTTTAAAATATCAGTCATTATCCGAATATACGGAAGTGTACATTAACTTAACATGGAGAGCAATCAGCAGCAACAGCAAAAGTCTAAGTTATAAATAATTATAAAAATAAAAAATATGACCTTATACTTAGCTTACTGACTTAGAGAAATACTGCTTTTAGTAGCGGATGAGTTCCCGAAGTTTCAGTTTACACGAGGAACTTCCACTGCCTTACACTGCAGTCCATAGAAGTGTTTAAAATGGAAATGATAAATAATCATTACCACTCAAAATTCGTAATGTATTGATAATTATTGTAAGAACAAATTGCGATAATTCTTGAGAGCAGTTCATCACGATAATACGATCCTTCTGCAGTATCAACATGATCCATTAGTTTTCGCACAATTTCCATGATATTTCGTTTGGATACCATTCCATAGAGAAGATCTAATGCTCTTAAAAGTATTTTGCTTAACAAGTACAAAATAATCTTGATGAAATAATTAGCATGCAAATACCGACACTCGAGGAATCACTCGAAAATCACCCCAACACTTTGTTTCTACCTTGACTGCAATTCTAGTCCAACTGGTATATAATATTGAAAGAAGTAAATACCAGTTTAAAAAATAGTGGAGACAGTACCAGTGACCTCGATATCGATCATCAGTCTTCAGCGTAACTTACAAAACTGTACAAATTCATTGATCAAGATTTTTTTAGAATTTGGAGGAAATTATAACGCCTTATTGACTTAGACAAACATTTTGTGCGTAATTGAAGTTTAAGACTAAAATGTTCATATTCAAACCCTATCAAAATTCGGAAATATATTTGTTTTGAAATTTAACGAAACATAAAATAAAGCGGAACCTTAATCGAATGCTTTCATCTCTATCATCCAAGCATCGCAGCACAATATCTTTATGAGCTTGTACCGCTTTAGGGTGTGTTTGCAAAATCTTTCCCATTGCAAGCAAACCGAGATATTTCAAATTTTGATCAGAATCTTCAATTAGTACGCCCAATTTCTGCACACAAAGCTGCAAAATATAAGGCATCCAAAAAGTGAAATCATGACAGCATTGATTAAAAGAATTTGTCAACTTCTGTTAAGGCTTATCCCCCATTTGAATTTCATAAAATGTTCTCTTTTTACATCCAATGAAATCTAAAATGAGTTAAAACTCATTTCACTATAAAATCTAAAACAAACTTTTAAAATTTCAAACGTTATACCTGTATACTAGTAGTATGATCACCAGGTACGCCAGACGATATACTTATTAATACTGAAACGCAAATATAGCAGCTTATTGATGAGTGTAAATGCAAATGAATTAAAAATTCTACAGAGTGTCAGTACTTGGGTTCAAGAACGCTACTTAGAAGCCAATACTAACATTAAGAACTTCTAAGATAATAAATTATAAAGTCTTAATTCAACAATCATTGAGATTTAGTGCGTTGTCACTAGAGATATAAAGATTTCAAAGTATCCTTAACAAAATATTTCCTTTCTTTATGTCTCGACATATCCAATTATTTCAAATGAATGTCTTAAAATATTAAAATAGGCACCCGCAATAACTGTGTTGATGCATTCGTATAATAATGACATTGCTGATGTGCTGAAAATTGCTCATTTCTCGGAGTGATAAATTTTTTTTATAACAGTAGAGATTAGTAAGCATAAAGCAGCAGCTCAATTAAAAAAATTGAAAAGCATAAATAATACCAACCTATTGATCAAATTCGTCAGCGGTTCCAATAATTTTTTACCAAGACGAGGTTCCAGCGGTACCAATGCACCAAACTACAAAAAGCAACTATTATTATGTGCAGTTTCTTTCTCGTTATCATTTTAGACGAAAGCAAAGAAAAAATCGACTTGGAACAGATAAATTAGATCAAATTTACCAAGCTGTTATTAAAAATCATACCGTAGGTTCAACGCAGTAGTCTGTTAACTTACCAGTTTGATAATTTTAATCAGCATCCAGTTATTCGATGAGGTTGTCATTAATCTGAAGAACACTGGAGCTAAAGTCAGATAATTTTTGGGATTTTTTCGTGCCAGCTCACAAATGACATTCACTGCAGCACTTTGTACACCTGAAAATGATTCAGTAACAAATGAGATAAAAGCACTGTTTCCCGAAGTATATTAAAATGAGAAAACTAACTAAAATACCTGGATCCGGATCTTCTAGCTTCTCCTTCAGCCGTGGAAAAGTAGGTCTTAGAGAATCTGGATATTTTAGGAAAATTTTATATAGTAACAGTACACATCTTTTTCGTACATATGGTCGACTAGAACAGAGCTGAAACAAACAACAGTTTAAAAATTCCACTTTATATTGCCACGATGATCCAGTTCCAATCTTAATCTCACCAGATTACATGTTTCAAAATTAGTAAAAACAACCCTCAAAAATTCACAAAGCTTGCCTCATTTCTTAAATTTTAAGTATAATGGTTCCTAAAAACCTTCCCCAACTGTTGAAAATGTTAACATACAAGATTCACAACATCGCTAGCCAGATCTCGCGCTAAATCAAGCGTAACAAAGCAAGAAAATGCTCCCAGTGCTATACCCGTCTCGTACATCATAGCACTATGAAAATCTTTTCGTATTAAATTAGTAGCCAATGTCAAAACATCGGTACCATCATAAAAGCATTGTGACGCTGCCATGTAACTGGAAAAAAACAAAAACAAAAGTTCTCAAATGACTAACTGTGATCTAATCGTATACAAATCGCAAGGGACTTATAGCAGGGATAACAGTCAAACTGAGCAAAACTGAAGAAAGAACAAAACTTCAAATAACTGCTCAAACAAGTGTTAAAGTTGCAATTTTGTTCTAGTTTCGACAACAAATTGGCTTAATACAAAACAAAACAAACTTCAAATTTCGAAATACTCTTAAAATGTCCAGCAAGATTCTGTTCGTAAAATCCTTTCAGATATCGAATTTCGGAAGAAAAATCTTTTTCAAGGATAAATATCGAAATACCATTTACTGTCGAGATTACTACTCTCCTCCAATTTTTTTTTTCAAAATCTAAAAAATGGTGAAAATTACCCAATTCGCTTCTCGGTAAATTTCGTTGATGCCATCACTTCAATAATATTGAATGATGCCCATGATATATCATATCCCATCATTTGCAACTGAAATTTCTTACTGAATTCAATAACTCATTTTAACAACTAGAAAAGAATATTGCATACATTGTAAATATCATTTCGTTACGAAAATCAACCAACATAAGCTTGTTTACTTATAATGTATAAATATAATGATTAGTAATTAGAAGCTGGAAAAGGATTCTTCGTACAATCATTAAATGATTCATTCATTTGCTTCTATATTAATATCCTAATGGCTTACAATTCAGCAATGATATATTATTGAAATCTCTTCCAAATTGTTCTTCGGATTCTGTTTTTCCCTATTCGCCAATGAAATTTCTCCTTCTTTTGTAAAATTTCTTTCTGCATGATCAACACCAAAGTACACGTATTGAAATGTGTAAAAACATACATAAACAAGTTTTTCGATTGCATTTGCCTTGATAAAAATAGAATCCTGTCGAAGTTCCATCTTAATTTCATTAATACATGCTGCGATATATCGAGTCTAAATACACAGTATAATTACAAATGATATGAGCTATAATTCCATCAGATTTATTTTAACTAATTTATAAATGAACTACTATCATTTACCGTATTAGAAAATCCATAGCTAACATTAACCTCATTATCTTTGTTGTTCCGAATTCCACGAATCAAGTCTGTCAGAGTTTTATCAAAAAAACGATCCAAATTATTGCGCACTTTGCGCAATGCCATCGTTTCACGTGGCTGAAATATACGTACAACTTATCTATTTCTCTATCAAAGAATTCTTCGCTAAATTTAAGTATTTCTAAAATTTTTCCTTCACAATAAATCCACGTGTTCCACAAAAAATCAATGCTTCTGATAGAAATGATGTCAACTGCATTGGGATTCTAACATCGTACAGAAGAGTGAATTCAAAAAGTTTAATTCAGAGAATACTACGTGCACCAAACGTTCTTTCCACGTAACATACTTTACTCAAACTTTTCCTATCATTGACCATCTTCAAAAACAATTACTAATTTCATATAGCAATTTGGGATTTCCGTTTTCACACGTTGAAACACGTTAGGGAAGCGGTATTCTCCGGCAGATGCCATGTTGTTCTTTCTGAGTGATGCGTGTGTTAAGATTCGGTTGAAGCTTTTAAAATACAGAAATACAATATAGCAGTAAACGTGCTTCCTGAAATGATGACGTACAATGCGCAATTTGTCACCATTCACATCTTGTGCGAATTGTTTTGGATTCGTAATCAAATAAAAAAAAGCGCGATGTTTGAGTTAAAGTGAAATGTTTTGAAATACGAATACTTTAAGTAATTTAAAACAAAGTGTTTGAGTGTTTTTATTTTAAAAACTTTTGTGAAATGTCAAAATTTCAAGCGATAAATATGAAGTAATTTTACTCTAATTCTATGCTTATTAGGAGATTTTTCAGAGATGTTAACGCCTGTATTCCACATAGATCAAACGCCAGAACACATTATCATCCAGATTCATGCACCTTATGCTAATGTGAAGGATACTGAAGCTGAGTATTGCGACCTGCAATTCTTTTTCACTTCGAAACCATATTTCTTAAAGTTATATTTACCTGGTGAATTAGCTGAAGAAGATATCACTGGTACATATGATTGTGATAAAGGTAAGTGAATATTTTTTGCGTTGTTAGATGATTTTAATTATTAATAGTTTGGAAACTAAGTAAAGGCAGATTTTAGCATGATGTAATTAGTTATGAATTTTCTCTCTCTTGATTGTTTTCTCTTTCTGTCTTTGAAAATCTCATTTAGAATATTGCAATTTTTTTGTGTAAATGTTGTATACGATCTCAAATAGGTTTCATTTTTCAGGTTGAAAATATCCTTGCATACTTGTTCTTTACGTGCATTACATAATCTTTAATTTGAGAGCAAACATTCTTTTTAAATTAAGCATCATATGTTTCTTTTTCTTCATACAAAATCTTCCTATTATTTATATTTATACTTTATTATACTTCCTTGAATAATAATGATTCGCCATCAATCACTCTCCATATCTTTCATTGATCAAATTCATCTTTTTCTATTTCTTTGCCGTAACATTTGATTATTCAGGATCGTTTACATTCAAGGCTTTGAAAAAAAATATTGGCGAATTCTTTCCAAATTTGGATTTAGTGAATCAATTACTAAAACCATCAGACATTCATGCAAAACGATTAGTGGAAGAAATTGGCGAAAATGATGGTATTGTTTAGTGTATTCTTGCATTTTCAATTTTATCAGTTTTTATGAATGATACTAAGTGCGATTCATTTCATGGTTTCATCCTAAATTCTGATCCATTTCATGCATCCGGTTCAATTAGCCTGAAATGCATGTCGAAATTCGTACTGAATTTTTTTCAGATATTTTGGCTAATTTCTCAGATGAACCACAAAATTCCCAAACATCAGATGACAGCATCGTTGACGACTTTATGGATGAGGAATGTAAGCTCTATGGTTATGGTTTTGCTTGCAGTCGTCGCGGTATTCTTGGGAAGTTTAGTGCTGAAATCGGTAATCTATTGGATTTGAAAGATCCTGAAGGTTCATTGATTGACGAAAGATTTATGGATTGTTTGAGACATGATCAACTGAAATTCAATGCCGAGCATTACATGTATGCTTTATATGTGTAAAATTTAAATTAAGAGTTGACATTTTTTTGAAGTTAGCAGTTTTATTTTTTCGAACAATATTTCATGCTTCTCTATCAACTTACATATCGTCAGTAAGTACTTTTTTTTTCAGTGCCGATCTATTTGAGAAGGATTCTTTGCTGGATGAATGCTTACAATTTCAGTTTCCTGAAACAACGTTTGATTTGTCTTTCAAAAGTCGCGATCGTTTGAAGGATCTGCCCAGAAGACGATTTCCAAAATATTCATTGGATTTAGAAAAAACAATTGCTTTGTCTCTAATTGATATTGTTTTCGCTTATTTATATGATATGAGGATAACATGCGGCGAGCATTCCTCTGAATCTGGTTTGTTTTAATTCATTTCATTTTAATTAGATATATTCAAAATTGGACTTTACATTAATTCATTTAATGCACAATCAAAAAAA
Source organism: Mansonella ozzardi (assembly GCA_029876185.1). Classification (NCBI taxonomy): domain Eukaryota; kingdom Metazoa; phylum Nematoda; class Chromadorea; order Rhabditida; family Onchocercidae; genus Mansonella; species Mansonella ozzardi. The sequence goes on along the minus strand of JARVGP010000371.1, from coordinate 4,388 downwards.
TCTCTATTATGGTAAAGAGAAAGTTTAAGTATGTAAAATGCACTTTATTTAATGTTTTTACATCAATCAATTGTTACCTGCCTAATTCAAAGTCCCATAAAGCTGCTTTTATGCGGAAGTATGTAAAAGCTAACCATTTTTTTTCGTTTTTATTATAGATACTAAGTTCGCATTAGCCTTTGAATTTGCTTTGTTTCTTCTACTTGAAATGGATCATTATCCTTCACTTTCGTTCTTTTTATTTCAGGTTGGACGATTGCAAAATTGAGTCCCACTCTCAGTTATCTGGTGAGATGGAGGACAGTAAAGGAATCTGTAATAAGTGCTGTTAGAAGATCTTTGTGTTTCCCGCTGTATCGAAATTGGGATTTATCTATGAAAGTTTTAGATGATTTGAAATTGCTTCTCGACAAAGGTAAATTTAGGAATTTTATTTTTCTTGGAACTTGAAAAATTTAAATTTATGTTTTAACTAATAGTTCTTGGGCGTTACATATCTGTATTGATATAATATCATAACCCATTTTAATATTGATATTTTAATTTTTCTTAAAATGACTGCTGAAATTTTAAAAAATACTTTGGGTTTTTTATTTTAGGTAGGGTGTCATTGTTACAATGTCTGGTCGATGTACATGCAATTTTATCAACAAGTGGCGATTATCGTTATCTGTTTAATGATTTATTTGTAACTGATTATTGTTTATGGATTCAATATGTATCGGATGACATTCTGTCATGGTTGCAGTGCGAATTGAACCTCTTAATTTTGAAAAAAAGTGATGTTCAGTTAGACCTAGAAGAAGTGGAGCTGGAAGCAAAGTTACAGACTTTACAAATAGATGCTAGAAATTTGGGTCCTGAAGACTCAGATGATGATTCTTCATAGAATAATATTTATAATAAAAATCAAATTAGAGACAGTTATACATACCTATTTCTTTGATATGTCACTTAGAAACCAGTTGGCAACGAAGCAACTGCATTCTTCTGGAGTGCTTTACATGCTAGATGACTGATAGGCATGGCATATAAAAAAGATGTCATTAATTGCGCTATGCGGAGGACCTGATACGACCACATGCTGTAGTGCTTGGTCTTAAATTTAAATAACGCAGTCCTCATTTGCTGTCTCTTTTTTAGCAAATGACTCTATGTAGGGAAAAACTAAATAAGTATATGTCTATAAAAATATACTTATTATAAATAGAACCGTGGAATGTAAAGTTGATTAACTGGTAAGTGTTTCATTATTAGGATATGCTTCTTATCATACTTTTGTGTTGAATGTGTAAAATTTCTGAAAAAACTGATAATAAATGGCTGAAGATCAGTTTAATGAAGTATATTGCGAAGTATTAATATCGAAATATTTACTATCACAGTCACTGAATCAAATGATTAGGTGCATGGGAATTTAATTAATAGTTAAATGATGTCAGCGGTTTGATAATCAGAATAAATCTGCAACAGATTTATGTATATTTTAAGAGGTTTCTTCGTTTCTTTCCAAGTGTTTCTTTGCAATTGCAAAATTAGGATGGTAGTAATTTCTGATCATTTCATTAATAATCAATTTCTCAACGGTATAATTATCAATCACTTTCATTATTTAACATTTATTGATAATGAGTAATGATTTAGTGAGGACATAAAATGATTATATGCTTTTTGATCGTTTTTCAAAATGAGAAAATTTTCCTATAAAATGAGATTGCAATTATTGTTCTTCAACAGGAAACTACCATTCCATTATTTCCTGAAATGAAAATGCCATGCGACCTGCCACTCTTATAAAATTATTTTCATAAATGTCTCATATAATAACATTGGAAAGCTATGCTTTGCTAGATTTTACAACAGTTTTTCTTTCTACGAAATTTTCGAATTTATTGATGAATTGAATTGAATTGGGAGTAAACTACTTGATTTAAAATTTTTATTGCGCCATAGTTAGAGACTTTTTTTTTCTCAGTGTTACCTTTTAAAAGCTTTTAAGGAACAAAGAAAAATTATAATTGTCAAATTAAATCATATCAGGTAGTATCAGTTAGTGATCATATCTGAAGTCTTCAAGTTCCAGATTTGTTTTTGTACGGTTTTCCACTACTCATTTGCAATTCAGGTGTGCAGCTATTAGTTCTTTCAATCAGGATTACTAATCGTTATTATTTCTTTTACTGTACTCGTTGGTTTTGGAAAATATTAACAAAATTAACTTCAATGTCAAGAACTTGTGTTGCTATTTACGGTGGTCGAGGAGGGCTTGGTTCAGCTATAGTTGATTATTTCAAAAGTAAAAACTTTGTAAGTTTTCTACTTTAGATGATTTTATTATAAGATCGGATCGATCGGATACATGATACATATGCAATGTTTATTATATATTGCTTGTGTCGAATAATATTGGGAACTGGCATATGGTCTCATTTATATCTAATTGTAAGAAGCATACTGGAACGAATTAAATTTTAATAAACTAAAATTTTTGCAGTGGACATTGAACATAGATCTTTTGAAGAATGAAATGGCTAATGCAAATATTGTGGTAAACAAGGATGCATCATGGACCGAACAGGAAAGTTTGATTCTCAACTCGTATGTCTTAGCTATGCTTATTCATTTTGAATTTCAGAAAAGAATCTTGTATCCTTTACAAAAAACTATTTCTCTATTTAGTTGAACTGAATATGGAATTTATGAAGAAAATGAAACAGTATACTAAAAAATAAATTTGATTAGTAGAAGTAGTCCTCTATCCTTTTGGTGCCATTTTGATACTGTCAGTATTGGTATTTACAAATTATGAGACTGATTTAGTATCGGTGAAATAATGAATGGCGAACGTCTAGATGCAATACTATGTGTAGCAGGTGGTTGGGCTGGTGGTAATGCCAACAGTGAAAATATGGTTAAAAATTCAGAAGTCTTATGGAAACAGAATGTTTGGACATCAGTTATATCTGCTCGCATTGCTGCTCTGTATATGAAAAAGGACGGTCTTCTTCAATTTACAGGTGCTACCTCAGTGAGTATTATTCCTTTGTTTCGTATTCGTATTCCTTTTAGAAGAGAAAAAATTTCCTATCAGTACGATGTCGAATACTATTTGGCAATGAATGAAGTATTTCAAGACTTAGACTCTTAAATGAAACGAATTCATGAGATCAACTGAATTTTAGCTTGAACTAGATTGTAATTTTCCAATTTCATCGTATTTAATTTTGAATTCGCACCTTACACTTACAGGTGTTCAAAGATACATCACAAATGTTGGGATATGGAATGGTAAAAGCAGCAATACATCAGCTGACCAGAAGTCTTGCCGCCAAAAATTCTGGAATGCCTGATAAATCTACCGTTGTTGCTCTTTTGCCAACAATGCTAGATACTGCACAGAATCGTAAATGGATGCCAAAAGCGAATACTGATTCGTAAATTTTTAAAGATGATTATGTCATTTAGAAATAATTTATTTTTTTCAATTGTAATCAGCCGTATGTTTTTGAAGTAGTAATTCGAGGCGGAAGTATATTAAGATTCATCAAAATTGGAACAACTATATAGCACATATTGTGTTTTAGCTTTAGGAAATGAAGAAGAATTAGAAGCAAGAAGAAGTAGTTGTGAAGTGGTATTAAAATTCGTTCACTAAGCCCAGCTATTGTTAATTTCTGCAGCTTAAGTTTTTCAATCACAAAGTTGAATTTGCCAGAATCAAAACTTAAATTAGTTGCAAATGTTCCAGATGGACGTCACTGAATTATATAGCAGAACTACTGTATGAATGGACTTTAAATCCATCATCGAGACCTCCAAGCGGTTCACTAGTCGAAATAATTACACAGAACAAGCAGAATGAATTGAAGATACATTGATCTAGCACAAACACTAAATTATATAAATCTTATTTCGAGCTTATATTTATGCTTTTCCCTCTTTAAAAAAATTGTATTTTTTATCGTTCGTAATTTTTTTATTTGTTCAAGATCGCTTGTTGTATAATATTTTTTACTCCATGTATTTTTCGACAATATATCGAAAATGTCGTTAACAAGCAAGTAAGTTTCGGCTATATTTGGATGATCTGGCCTCTTCACTTATGCATCTTTAACGAATATAATGGATGATAGTGATAATAAGCTAAATAAGCTAATAGCAATGATTTTATCAGTGCATGTTTCTTGTTCAAATCTTTTTAGGCTGAGTATTTTTTATGTTATTTTTTCTATCTCATAAAACCAGCAGCAACAAAGATGCCGTTTCTTTCTGTACCTGTGAATTAAAAGTTGAGGTGTCAGAAAAAAGTATCTAACAGAATCGATAAATACTAAATCACATCTCTTATTGTTTCTAAAATTCAAATCATCTGCTTAGAAATCTCCAAG